>PITA01004334.1:0-125031 GCA_004023965.1 Spilogale gracilis
GTGTGTGTGTGTGTGTGTGTGTGTGTAAGATTCTATTTCTTTATTTGACAGGAAAATAGCGAGTGCAGGAATACAAACAGGGGGAGTGGGAGGAGAAGCAGGCTTCCTACTGAGCAGGGAGCCCGATGTGGGGCTCAATCCAAGACTGTGGGATCATGACTTGAGCTGAAGGCAGATGCTTAACAACTAAGTTACCCAGATGCCCTGTTGGCAGGTTCTTGATTGGCTACCCTTTCTGCATTCCTGATTAGCTCTTAGGCTTTGGCTCGCCCCATGACACACCATGTCTCTATATGTTCAAGTATCTTAAAGTCACTTAGAGGCATAGGGGCCCTAGAAGAGAGGGAGGCCCACGGCAAAGTCCCTGCCCTCACAGAGAGAGATTTCAGTGGGAAAGGGAGACAGACAGTAAATAAGTAAACATAATATATGTTATGGTATCATCATATCAGGCATTGATAAATGCCATAAAGAAAAATGGAGCCGTAGGAAGGGCTTGTGCCTGATGAAAGGCATTATTTCATTTAGGGGTCAGGCAGTCTTCTAAGACAAATGACATTTGAGCAGGCCCGAGTGAAGCAAAGCAGGAAAAGCAGGAGCTGTGCAAATATCTAGAGTGGGAGACTGTTTCCTGCAAACGAAATGGCAAGCATGCAGGTAACATGTCAGGAAAATGACCACAGTCATGTTGTGAAAGCTTGAAATAAAATATAAAACACAAAAGTAAAAGTCTTCTCTACCCATATTCCTCAGGGATAGCCACTCATAGCAGTTTATGGTGCTTCCTTCCAGAAGTTTTTCCATGCACAGGAAACCCTACATCCTTCTTTGCTTTGTCCTTCCCTCCCTTCCTTGCTTCCTTTTTCCCCATTTTTTTTTTTACCCATTTCTCTTTCTTTAAAAATTACTGTACGGGCGCCTGGGTGGCTCAGTTGGTTAAGCGACTGCCTTCAGCTCAGGGCATGATCCCGGAGACCTGGGATCGAGTCCCACATCGGGCTCCCTGCTCAGCGTGAAGCCTGCTTCTTCCTCTCTCACTCCCCCTGCTTGTGTTCCCTCTCTGGCTGTGTTTCTCTCTGTCAAATAAATAAATAAAATCTTTAAAAAAAAAAAAAAATTACTGTACGGGGGGGGAGGGCGCCTGGGTGTCTCAGCCACTTGGGCATCTGACTCTTGATTTTAGCTGAGGTCATGATGTCAGAGTTGTGAGATGGAGCCCTGCCTCTCACTCTGCACTGAGTGTGGACCCTGCTTAAGATTCTCTCTCTTCCAGGCGCCTGGGTGGCTCAGAGGGTTAAGCCTCTGCCTTTGGCTCAGGTCATGATCTCAGGGTCCTGGGATCAAGTCCCACATCGGGCTCTCTGCTCAGCGGAGAGCCTGCTTCCCCCTCTTTCTCTGCCTGCCTCTCTGCCTATTTGTGATCTCTCTCTCTCTCTGTCAAATAAATAAATAAATAAAATATTTAAAAAAAAAAAAAAGATTCTCTCTCTTCCTCTCCCTGGGCCCCTCCTCACCCCAAAAAACAATATCCATTCCTTACACACTTCTGGCAATGTTTTAAAAATTTCTCATTAGTATTTCTTTAATGCCTTTCATTTTAGCACACTGGCAAGTAACCTCCTCTTCATCTTATGGTACCATATCTGTTTCTTGGAGTGGATATACCAAGAAGAATTCTGCCAGTCTTTGGTAAATGAACTTTGTGTGAGTTTCCTTTATTTTTGCAATTAAAATAATGCTGTGATGAAAATCCTTGTATATGCTTTGTGTGTGTGTGTGTGTGTGTGTGTGTGTAAGTACAGCAGTTGCAAGTATTTCTTAGAAATCCTCAAGTCTGAATCATAGGTCAAATGATATGCAATTTTCTGATTATAATATACATTGCTGAAGTGCCCTATGAAAAGGTTACACTAATTTATATTCCTGCTACTCTTTATGAGAGTTCCTGTTTTCTGATAGTCTCACTAGCATTGAAGTATTAACAATCATGTATATCTTTACCAGTTGATAAATAAAAATTATGTCTCTTTATTAAGCTTTGGCTTACCCTGTGACACACCATGTCTCTGCATTTCTTTTCTTTTTGGCGAGGATGAATATTTCTTTCAGCAGTTATTGGCCATTGACTAATGCAAGGGTACTAAACAGTAATTGAGGATCAAAATCCTTACTTATTACCTGTCTAATTTCAGGGGCTGCTGCTAGTACATACTGTGTCTTAAGGAGAAAGACGTCCGCTCCTTATGACACTTTACTGTCATCTACTAGAAAATTGCCATTATAAATAAACAAATCCATGATGACTATTGTGTGAATGGTTGATGATGACCTGTAGAGTTGTGCTGTGCCCAGCCTGAACATCCGTACTGGACAGCTCAGCTAATATTCTGGCTTAGCTTCTGACTCTTAGCCAAGATAACTGTTGGCATCTTGACCTCTAGCTTTCATTCATTGTGAGTTAACTCTCTGACTAAGTCTAGGACATGGCCCCATTTTCTCTTTTTGAGAAAAAATACATTCCTTGGGCTGTCTTAGTCCTCTCTTTCAGGCTCATTTAATCTGTCTGCAAACTTGACTCTTTCAGTGATCTGGTTGGTGCCCTTTTTCCACCTTCTTGACAGAAAGAAGTAATTCACAATTTCCTATAGAAGCCTGTGATTTAGGGTCATAACCCCATCAGCTTTCCTAAATGCCGAGGAGACACATTGTGATCATGTAGCCAATTTCTCTTTAAAAACACATACCATTTTCTTCCTTTTTAGAATATAAGTGTCCCTCCAGCCTTGTGACACAATTCATAGAATAGTTAAGATTGATTGAGTGCTTAACAAAGACCAGGCACCTTCCTCAGCTCTTTACAGGTGTGAATTTATTTTTTCATTTTAACCACTAAGTGAATCAGATATTAATTACAAATAGTATCACTATTATTCCATTACTAGTACAACTAGTGCTAGTATTTTCAGAGATAGGTGGGTAAGGAAGAGATGGTAGAGAAAAGGAAGCAAAACCGAGCAAATGTAAACTTAGGATTTAGGGCAAACATCCCATTCTCATCTTTTCAATAATGGAGGGCACTAAGTTTACCTACTCAGAAATATAATAGAGGAGTTTAATGCCGTTGGGCAAACTCTACAACAACTCAACCCGCAAGAGGCTGGAGATCATTCAAGCCCTTTAGCTTTAGAATAAACCGATGAGGCTCACAGAAGGCTGTATCCTCAGAAAGTAGGTCCCTGTTGACCTCCCTTTAAAAGTGTACAAAGTTCATGGTTCCCCATGATCCGCTGAGCAAATGTCACATGCCTCTGATACAACTCACAGTCCAACAAAAAAGCAAGCAGGGGACTCTATTTGAAAATACCCAGATGAAAGTATGTGTGTCTGTGTGTGGCAGGGCCTGGAGAACAGTTGAGGGACGCAGTATACCCAGTAAGATGTACTAGAACTTGGGGACTATAAGCAGCCTTGGAAATCATAGCTGAAGACTCCCGTTTTTAAGACTTGGAAACTGAAACACTGGGGGTTCGTGACTTGCCCAAACTCACACAGCTTCAAGTGGCCCATCATGATGGCAGAATTGGGCCCTTCCCCAAGCATACTGCTCCACTGCATTTAGAAACAACGGCCTTCAGTTTTAATATCAGGCCCGTGGATGGTTGATTATGCAGCAGCGGGCAAATCATTTTATCCAGTTGCATAGAGATTAGATTTCTAAAGGTTCTTTGCTCCTTAGCATTCAGTGACCCAGCTGTAAGTTTCCTTTCTCACCCTGGCTCTTTCCTTCCAGGCCCCACATCCATTGAGCGTCCTTGCAGGACTTAAGAATAGCCTTCCTTTGTGAGATGTCTCAGCCTGGGTAGGCAGCAGTCCTGGGGCCCACCCAAGAAGATTTATAGTGTGGAGCTTTCTCTTAGCCGTGCTTTGACAAGGAAAATGGCAGGCAGCCAGCATCCCAAACCAAACAATTGTCAGATGGCTGGGGAAAGAAAAATAAATGTTGAGCAGAGTCAAGAACTCAATAGCTATTTCAAGGCAGTAGAAGGCTTCCTTTATGGTCATTTCTACTGAAGCATCAGTGCGTGCCTGAGCCAGAGGGACTGCCCCTTCCTGACCCCAAATGCCTCAGGTCCAGCGGCCTGGGTGCATTCGGTCAGCCATCTGCTTAGGCCTGTGGGACCACCACCGATGAGGGCAGGATTCCAGCTGCTACTGGGGGATCTCTGCAGGTTTCTCAGACCTGCAGGGATGCTTTCTGAAACTCTCGCTATCTGTACTCTCAGTGCACAGAGCTGCGTTCCTACTCATCTTGGCGTGCAGGGATATGCTTCTCAAGCTCACAGGATCTTTTTGATGATATATGTTTGTTTCCTTGACCAATTATTCTGCCTCCGTCTACCACACTGTGGGGCTTTTTAAAAATTTTTTCCTAGATTGAAAATCAAAGATAAATGACTTATTTTCATGCTATTCCTCAATCTGGGAGATGGGATTGCTTTCCACCCCACCTTCCTCTTTATTTATGCTCATACTTGCATCTAGTTTTATGTTTTATCAGGATCTTGTGATACAGATATTGTGTATGTGGGCTCTTTGAGCTCCGTTCATGTGGAGATTCTATCTTGGCAAATACAGTCCAGCCAGTTTAGATTCTTTAGGCACTGAACTTAATTTCAGATTTCTTCCTTCCTTTATTTGACCATCTCTTTTTTTCCCTCATCCCCATTTCTTCCTCCCAGCTCTTTTTCTTTCTCTTCCATTGAAATGTTTTCCTCTGTATCATACACTGGGATAGGAGAGCACAGTAAATACACCAGTAAGAATAAATTTTACAGATGTATATTTCTCGATTGGCATAATCTCATTTTTAGTAGGCTTTCTTTTGAAGAAGGCAGTGTGAATTTTTTAAAAATCTGTGCCAGGGCGCCTGGATGGCTCAGTGGGTTAAAGCCTCTGCCTTTGGGTCAGGTCATGATCTCAGGGTCCTGGGATCGAGGCCCACATCGGACTCTCTGGTTGGCAGGGAGCCTGTTTCCTCCTCTCTCTCTGCCTGCCTCTCTGCCTACTTGTAATCTCTCTCTCTCTGTCAAAAAAAGAAATAAATAATCTTAAAAAAATCTTTAAAAAAATCTGTGCCAAATGAAAAGAAAATATATTTCATTCCCAGCAACAACTTGAAAATCACCAGAAGATAAAACAGGAAATATCCACTTTGAGGTGTTCTCTCAAACATGAATGCCTTCAAAGCTTGTCAAGGAAATATGTTTGCCCGTTCAAGGTGAGGCAGTTGGGAATGGTGGAGTGTGGAGTGGAGCTAGCATGTCATGCCTAATAGCATTCAAACTGAGTTTTAATTTATTACTTTTTTTTAATCCATCACATCAGCTACTCAAAGTAAGT
The DNA here is from genome assembly GCA_004023965.1 of Spilogale gracilis. Classification (NCBI taxonomy): domain Eukaryota; kingdom Metazoa; phylum Chordata; class Mammalia; order Carnivora; family Mephitidae; genus Spilogale; species Spilogale gracilis. The sequence goes on from PITA01004334.1 coordinate 5,401, forward strand.
TTGTAGACCCAGAGCATAAGTTTGCAACTATTTCTTTGGTAACCATGACTACTATTTTATCTTACTTCTCTAATAAAACTGATGCTTGGCCTAGAAGGACTTTCTTAAGATGATGGTGTCCCTCACCACAGAGCTAGTCATGCCACTCCTCTTCTCATCCTCCTTGCTTTTAAAATAAATTGAAAATTCTTCTGGCCTTTAATGTTTTATCTGATCCAATCTGTTTTTATGTCCATTATCTTTTTCTGAACCCTCCCTTAGATTTTTGCCGATCTCACCTACTCATTTTTTTTAAGATTTTATTTATTTATTTGACAGAGAGAGACACAGCGAGAGAGGGATCACAAGTAGGGGGAGTGGGAGAGGGAGAAGCAGGCTTTCCACTGAAGGAAACAGGCTCAATCCAAGAACCCTGGGATCATGACCTGAGCTGAAGACAGATGCTTAATGACTGAGCCACCCAGGTGCCCCTCATATTTTCTTTTTTTTTTTCCTGTGTAGTAAGCATCTTTCTTTTCTCTCTCTCTCTCTCTCTCTCTCTCTCTCTCTCTGTCTCTCTCTCTCTCTCTCTTTCTCTTTTTAAGTTTAAATTCAATTAGCCAACATACAGTACATCATTAGTTTCAGATGTAGTGTTCGATAATTTATCAGTTGCAACATAGATCAGTGAAACAGAATTGAGGACCCAGAAATGGACCCTCAACTCTGTAGTCAGCTAATTTTCAACAAAGCAGGAAAGAATACCCAATGGAAAAAAAGACACTCTCTTCAATAAATGTTGCTGGGAAAATTGGACAGCCACCTGGGGAAGAATGAAACTGGACCATTCTCTTACACCATACACAAAGAAACTCTCACTCATATTTTTGTAAATAGGCCCTATTCTCTCATTCTTTTTCACCCATGTGCTTTTGTTAATATCACGTCTTTTCTCCATCTTTGTAGGCACTCCATTTGTTGTTCAAAACCTTGATTTAAACTGCCTTTACTGAATTCTACTCCTTTGCTTTGTGCTCTCCTAACCCTTTATGGAAATATCTTGCAAGTTAGGGTGATATATGTCTGGGTTTTCCCTGGATAGTCTCTTTATGCTTGTTGTCCCAGCATAATTATTACCTTATATTGGTCATGCTAATGATAACACCTACATTTCTGTCTTATGTTTAAGCGTATTTATATCCTCATTGGACTAAGGATCATCCTTGTATATCCAGTGGCCAGGCTGTTCATTTACAATAGAATGAAAAAGGTCAAAGATATAGTGTGTTTTATAAGTAGCTTAGAGGTTAAATGACTCTCATCTTTAAGTGTTGGCTGTTATTTTTTCTTGTTTGGAAAAAAATGGATTTTGGTTCTTTCTTGCATTTATATAGATAGTGGTGATGGAGTATAGATGATGGAACTATGTGTCTTAGAGCATAGAAGGATCTTACATGGTTATCTGGGGAAGTCTCCTGCCTTCACTCATGTAAATAATCTTAGAATGGACATCTGCTACATTTGACCTCTGCATCATTTTTTCCCCTTCTACACATAGTAGCAAGGCCACTAGAACTAGGGTGGGGTCAACAAGGTACCTAAGGTGAAAATTTAAGGAGGCGCTCACTCTCAGCATGATGCAAGAATAGGACCAGCAATGATAGAGTGCATTCTTAAACAGTGTGCCCTAGATGCCTTGCTTTCCTCGAGACCCTAGTTTCTAGCCTTAGTTCAGACCCGAATCCTGGCCATCAATCAGTGGGGATGATCCAACTCTGTCTCCAGGGATGCATATTGGACCCAAGCCTGGTCAAAGAACTTTCTTCCCACTGGCCACGGTGATTGGTGGAAAGAAGTCATGTGACACAGAACCAGTGAAATTCTATTCTGGGATGTTTTTTGGAATTCCTAAGAAAGCAGTCTCTTTTTCTAGTGCAGTTTGAATTGAGGATGTGAGCCTTGAAATGCTGGACCACCATGAGGAGCAGCCTACAGGAGAATAGAGTCATAGCAGAAAGCAGCAGACCCCAGGGCAGAGAAGGGTTGTCTCTTAATGCATTGTTTCAGCACCTGATTTCTTCTGGAATGTTTAGGTACCTAGTCAATAAATAGCTCTTCACGCACACACATACTTTGGTTTTTCCAACATGCCAGCACATAACTCAGATTTCTGTTTATTTGCACCTGTCCATAAATAAGAAGTGTGAAGACCCACAGGAGTTGACACTTGCTCTTGGTCACATGATTTTAGTCAAGGATAGAGAGTAAAGCTGGATCTGCCCTTCTCTGTGCAGCATTGCTTTATTCCTCTCCAGGGCCTCTGATGTTCATCAGCACCACATATAGTTACAACTTTGAAACACTCATTTTAAGTGTTTTGACAGAAATCACAAGTTAAAGGTATTTAGAAGCATGGAGCCTATGCTTGTTTTTTCAGTTCTTTTTTTTTTTTTTTAAAGATTTTATTTATTTACTTGACAGACAGAAACACAGCCAGAGAGGGAACACAAGCAGGGGGAGTGAGAGAGGGAGAAGCAGGCTTCCCGCTGAGCAGGGAGCCCGATGTGGGGCTCGATCCCGGGTCTCCGGAATCATGACCTGAGCCGAAGGCAGTTGCTCAGCCAACTGAGCCACCCAGGTGCCCCTGTTTTTTCAGTTCTCTTTGAAAAAAGAGATTTTTCAGATTAATTTACTCCTCAGCTTGTTATGTTAAGTAAAGAAAAGTGCTAAAGCCAAAAGAAATACAGTTAGAATGAACCCAGGTCTCTGGACTTTTGTTTAGTGGTATTTTCAGTATATTTCACAGCAGCTCAAAACTCAAAATTTCTCATTTTTGTCTTCAAGCTAGATTTTGACATGCAGTTGGGACTGGTTGGGTGTCCAGATTATAGTTTATTACAATGCTTACTCAGTTTAAGACCAAGCAGTATTGATTGATTTTTCCCCCTCCCAGTGGGACACACAACTTGGTTTGCTAATGGTGACAAATGACATTAAGAGACAAATCAGTTTAAATTAATGACCCTACACTTGCAAAATACCTCAGGGAGGTCAAGTTCACTCTGATATTGGAGAGAGAGTGGTACTCTTGCCATCTGCAATTAGTGAAGTTAATGAAAAATCCAAAGACCATCACAACTTCACACACTCCAGCATGCATTGGAATCATCAGGAGGGCTCACTAAAACACAAATTGAGGGGCTCTGTCTCCAGCGTTCTGAATCAGCAGGTCTGGGATGGGGCCCAAGAATTTATATTTCTAGCCACTTCCATGGTGATGCTGATGTGGAAGTCCTGGTGACCACTCTTCGACGGTTGCTACTCTGTATTAATGATGGAATTTGATCAAAACAGGGAATTATTTGGTGAGAGATGCTAAACAGGGCTGCCTAAACAGAGATGAACTTTCTGGGGCTGTGATAGAAAGGAGAAAATCATTCCCAGTGCATCGTCCATCTTGTCCACAGGTGTCACATTTTCCCTTTGTAACCCTTCCAACCCAGACATGCTAGTTACATCCCTTTAAATACTTGAAAGAATGCATATGGCAGAGGAGGTATCATTCACAAGAAAGAAAACAAACACTCTTGATTGATTTGGCTGTGGCTCTTAGTTTTCCAGGCCCAGAAATTTTGTTGTTTCATTGATTGGGGATCAATCTTTCTGGGATGGGTGTGCATTCACAAACAACCATTAAATCAGTCTGAACATGAATATATGAAAGCATAATGAGAATTGCAACAGATAAGAGAACCATTACTCTCATGTCAAGAGATAATACTTTCTGTCATAGTAAGCAAACAGTTATGAAGACCAAAGTACTGTTCAGTTGTATCTAAAGGCCCCTGAGGGAGTGTGACCCTGGAGCAAGAGGTGTCCCTTGAATTTAAGGAATGTTGGTCACAGTCTGGTGTGATGCACTCTCCTCTGATTGGGGAGAGCCTTTCTGCTCCCACCCTTTCCATCAGGGTCGACTTTGCTCTCTGAATAGTGCTCCAAATACAGTGCTAAAATGTACTTGCCTTGCCTGCTTTCCTACGTGCCAAATTGGTTCGAATATTTCCAGAATATGTTATGATGTTTAGACAAGTTGAAATCGAGGGTTGCTTTGGACATTGAGTCATTCAGTTCCCTGATTCTGTACACATAGCTCTCTTGATCTATTTAAATATACCATAAAAATGTCTGCCAAATTTCATAGTAAAATGAAGTGAACTTTCCTGTGGACATAAGACCTAAAGGAATATATGGGAAGTTCAACGTTTTTAAAATTTATTTTCATATTCTTAGTTCTAACACTTAGACCTTACTCCATAAAATAATGCCATTCAGCTATCAGTTCTTGGCCCCTGGTCCACTGAGATTGATATACTAATGAGTTAGTTTCCTTGGACCATGCAGAAGTCTAAGACCTCCTCATGAATTGCAAGATTCTTGGAGACTTAAGTATTTTTACTCGAATAGTGGTTCTGATTTCTTATTTATTCTCTTTCTCCAAGGGATTGTTTCTGCTCCACAAGGACCTGTATGTGGAACAAAGACACCTTTAAAAATCTCCAACAATACTGCTTGCCAGAAGATTTTTTTTATAATGGGTTTCTCCTGAAATTGAAGGGTGATGGTGGGGTAGGATTTGTTGGGGGACATGTTGTGAGGGCAGGTGGCATGAAGATTGACAGCATTAACCTTACATAGCAAAGCATTCAGAATGAAATCCTATATATCTCTGTGTTAAAAATGCTTCAGGGTCCTAGCATTTTTTTTAACTTTAAATTCAATTAGTCCACATATAGTACATCAGCAGTTTCAGAGGTAGAGTTCAGAAATTCATCAGTTGCGTGTAACACCCTGTGTTCATCACATCACGTGTCCTCCTTAATACCCATCAGGATCCTGTTATGTTGAATTGAATTCCTCACAGGTCTTTTTGTCCCCATACACTCCTATCTCCCACCACATCATGTTATTCTTTATTGAATTTTTCTTAATGATTCCATTTTGTGTCAGTAGGGATGTTATGAGTCCCGAAACAGTTTGGCTCTCTCCTTTTCCTCCTATCTGTCTCCATATCATTTCTTCAGCACCTTACTGTCAAATCAGAGTGGTCTAGTATGGCATTTTCTAAAACAAAAACAGCTCTCTGTAGACCACCACACTATCAATGTTTCAAAATAATGGGTAAACTTCATACTTCAAAATGATTTTTCACATTTTCCTGCATAGTCTCTGGTGAGTTTCTGTGATCTCCAATTTGAGAAAAATGGTGCTGGTAGTCCATTTTGTAGTTTAAATCTCAGGTAGCAGCTGGCTTTCCGTGACTTTGGTCATGTGGCACCTCTCTTAGTCAGGATCCTGCCTCAAACATGTGCTGTGTACTTCTGTGAATTATCCTCGTGTGACTAGACCAGTGTTAACAGAGCCCAATTACCAATACAATGAGTGAAACGTTTGCAACATCCAGTCTAATTACACAAATAATCTTTATATTTCTCAGGAAAATGTAATATTTTCTTGACATTGACATTCCAACTTTCTACTTAAAGTTTTTCCAAAATAGTTTGTGTGTGTGTTTTATTCATATGTTATTATCAGTCTTTTGTCTGACAACAATTTTTGAGCCATGTATACTTATCTTATTTTTAATTGCATTGTATTATATTTCATGGTGATTATTAATCCTAAGAGTTATAGAGTGTTTAGTGGGCTTTCTGAATAAATAAATATATTTTCCTTTGTTAAGGATATTTTAAAAAATCCCACTCAAATAATCATCTCTTTTTGTCTGCTTCTTACATTATTGAATTGTCTATCCAAGTTTATCATACTGAAAAATATTCTTCCATTTTTAAATGAAAAAAAATAAGGAATGGATAGTGAATGCTGTTGAATGCCTTGGAAACGTGTTGATTACATTAAATGATATGTCTTTTTTTTTTTCTTGTTAGGCCTAGTTTTTGAGTAATTATATGAAGAGATTTTTCAACACTCTGCCTGAATTCTCGGGATAAACCCTACTTAGTCATGGTGGCTAATTCCTTTGTACTAATGAATTCAGTTTAAAGTATTTATATTAATAAGCGTTTTTATATTCTTTCAGATGCTTTTTGTATCTAATTTTGGCCGTAGCTTCTAAAACCCTTGAGTAGCTTCTGTAGCATAAGATCTGTTTTTTGAAAATCTATATAACTTGTAGATAAACTATTTTTAAAAAGAAGTTTTCAGATAAACTTTTAAATAATTTTCCTGTGATCATCTTTTTCAAATCTTTAATTGAATCATTTTAGGTAATCTACTATTTCTTATAAACTCAAGTATTCTATCAAGATGTTCTTATTTTTAGAATCATGGAGTATTTTTTATTTGCTTAATCTCTATATTAATATATATTATACAAATATATATTTCATTATTTATTATATTCATTATTCATTACATTTCTTCAGCATTTCAAAACATTTGTACATTTTTTTTCATAGAACCAGTCTTTAGACTTATTTAGCTATTTTATAGTAATACAGTCTTTTAAAAAATTAGTGTGTTATCCTGATATTTATAAAATTTTTTTTTAAAGATTTTATTTATTTGACAGAAGGAAACACAGCCAGAGAGGGAACACAAGCAGGAGGAGTGAGAGAGGGAGAAGCAGGATTCCTACCAAGCAGAGAGCCTGATGTGGGACTCGATTCCGGGTCTCCGGGATCATGACCTAAGCCGAAGGCAGTCAGTCAACCAACTGAGCCACCCAGGCGCCCCTGTAATAAGATTTTTAAAAATTATGAAATACCTTCTCAAATCCTATGCTTTTTCTTTTTTAACATTTATTTATTTGTTTGTTTGTTTATTTATTTCAATGAAAATTCATTGTTTATGCCCCACACCCAGTGCTCCATGCAATATGTACCCTCAATACCCACCACCAGGCTCACCCATCCCCCCATCCCTTCCCCTCCAAGACCCTCAGTTTGCTTCTGAGTCCAAAGTCTCTTATGTTTCATCTCCCTCCCTGATTTACCCTACTTCCCCTTTCCTTTCCTTCTCCTACTGTGCTCCATATTACCCCTTATGCACCACAAGTAAGTGAAACCATGTGATACGTGACTTTCTCTACTTGGCTTATTTCACTCAGCATAATCTCTTCCAATCTGTTCCATGTTGCTACAAAAGTTGGATATACATCCTTTATGAGGGAGGCATAATATTCCATTGTATATATGTACCATATCTTCTTTATCCATTCATCTGTTGAAGGGCACCTTGGCTCTTTCCACAGTTTGGCAATTGTGGTCATTGCTGTGATGAACATTGGGGTACATATGGCCCTCTTTTCACTACAATCTGTATCTTTCGGGTAAATACCCAGTAATGCAATGGCAGGGTTGTAGGGTAGCTCTATTTTTAATTTTTTTTTTTTTTTAAGATTTTTATTTATTTGACAGAGAAAAACACAGCCAGAGAGGGAACACAAGCAGGGGAAATGAAAGAGGGAGAAGCAGGCTTCCCGCCAAGCAGGGAGCCCAATGTGGGGCTCTATTCCGGGTCTCCCGGGTCATGACCTGAGCTGAAGGCAGTCGCTTAACCAACTGAGCTACCCAGGAGCCCCAATTTTTAATTTTTTTTAAGGAATCTCCACACTGTTTTCCAAAGAGTTTGCACGAACTTGCATTCCCACTAACAGTGTAAGAGGGTTCCCCTTTCTCCACAGCCTCTCCAACACTTGTTTCCTGTCTTGTTAATTTTGGCCATTCTGACTGGTATAAGGTGGTATCTCAGTGTGGTTTTGATTTGAATTTCCCTGATAGCAATTGATGGCAAACAGTTTTTCATGTGTCTGTTAGCCATTTGTTGGTCTTCTGTGGAGAAGTACCTCTTCATGTCTCCTGCTCATTTTTTGATGTGATTATCTTCTTTTTGGATGTTGAGTTTGAATAGTTCTTTATAGATCTTGGATATCAGTCCTTTGTCTGTAGTGTCATTTGCAAATATCCTCTCCCATTCTGTGGGTTGCCTCTTTGTTTTGTTGACTGTTTCCTTTGCTATACAGAAGCTTTTTATTTTGATGAAATCTCAAAAGTTCATTTTTTCTTTTTTGCCCTGTGCTTTTTCAAGTATATTCTTATTACCTTTAATGAAGATATTAAGGATTATGAATTTGCTTCTGACTACAACCTCAATAGGATTTTTGATAGAATTAAGTAAATAAAGTTATATACAGTTCTCCCAATTCCACTCTTCTAACAGTCTGTAATTGTACTTGTGATTTTCTTTTATGACCCATGAATTTTTTTTTTTTGCAATTTAATTACTGTTCTAATTTTATGAACAAACATCTCAGGGACAATTAGGAAAAGTGTGTCTTTGTAAATCTAAGCTTTAAATATATGCAAATGTTATATACACATATATTTATATGCGTGTATTTGCATATACATACACCAAAATTTCCCACAATTCACAATTCTATTCCTATCCCTTTCCTGGAATTTCTGATTTGTTCACTGGAGTATTTTGATGCTTTGTTAGTTAATTAGGTCTTTGGAGCAAACTACCTTATTTTCTCTGGATGCATATAGGATTTTATTTTTATTCTTTTAATTAAGTAATTAAAATTTTGCCTGAATTTCTGCAGATCTAGAGTTCTTTTCAATAATTTTTTCCAGAACCACATTCAACTCCTTTGATTGACTCTTTGATTATATTTAAAAACATTTTACTTTGAAGTGATTTTAGATTTATAGAAGAATTGCAAAGACAGTAAACAGAATTCCCATATACTCCCAGATTTACTTAATGTTACCAGGTTATGCAACATAGTATTTTATAAAAGAAATTAGTACAATATTGTTAACTGAATACAGGCTTTATTTTGTTTTCCCTAGTTTTTCCACTATCGTGCCTTTTCTCTGCCAGGATTCAATGCATTTAGTTGTCATGCCTCTTTAGAATCCTCCAGTCTGTGACAGTGTTTCATAACCTTGACACTTTTGATAAGTGTATTCAATCATTTCTTAAAACTAGCAATGGAATATATTCTTCATTGCTGATTTCTGCCTCTGTTCCTATCATTCTTCACATTTTGCCCCTGGGGAACATATATAATTAATAGGTTTGATCTCCATTGTCTTATTTCCTTATCTGTCATCTTCTTTCAGAGATTTTCTTCCCCTCTCCCTGATAAATTTGGGGAGTGTTTCTCACGTTTGTCTTCCACCATGATTATTTGATTGTCTGCATTATCAATGTTGTCAGCAACATTAAAAATATGGCTTGTCTCAATTTGATTTTTCTGCAACACTTTCTTATATAGCATTTTATCTTAGCTTGTAACCTATGCCATGCACCTACTATAATTACTTATTATATTAATTATAAATAATCTTAGTCCATTGTCTCCCTTTCATGACATGTTCCTGTTTCTTAGAATAGAAAGCCATAGGGGAAAAAAGAGAATGAAGTAGACGTAGGGAGACAAGCAGAAAGAAGTCTATGCAGCCACAAAGGAGAGACAGCAAGATCAGCTGCTGTGGTCTTGAGAATTTCCAACTCAAATATCTTTGAATATGTCAAAAATCCTTGTATGGTTTTCTTCTGTTTCCTTCAGAAGTTCGTTCCATGTGAAATTATATTTACCTTATTCTTCGGTACTTTTTATTTTTGGTTGGCATAATTTTGTCTTTATCTCTCTATATATCCACATGTGGGGACTGCTGTGTCCACTGTACCCATCATCAGGGCCAGTGAGGGTCCTTGGGCTTCCTTCCCCATTCCATGGTTCACTGCTTCAGAGCTCTTCTTGTACAGACTGAAATATCTGTTGAGTTCCAGCTTACTTTCCAAAGCTGAGGAAGGTTCCATCTAGTGTTGCTTTGTTGAATGAAGTTAAATGCCCTCTTGTTCTGTATCACTGCTCAGTTGCTTGAGATTCAACGTAATATGGTTATAAAAAAATAGACTTCCTTAACAGGAGCTGCAGCTGGTTCCTTCTTATGTCTGTCTCCCATTCACAGTAAGTTGCTTTGGGTGACTGTTTTTCCCACGGAACAACATGCTGTTACTCTCTCCATGTTTCTGTTTGGAAACCAGTGGCCTCTGGGTGGATATAAAAAGATGAGGCAAAGGAGGAAAAGCAAAGTCCCAACAGCACAGAGATGACTATCTCAATTCTTTTGATGGCTAAGAAAGATTGCCAGGCAGTATGGGGGAGTGAAAATTGGCTCCCTGTATTTTGGGGGAGGAGGGTGGATAGAGCTGCTTATTAATGATGCAAAGGGTGGATAGATTGCAATTTTTTTTTTTTATAATTCATTGATTCGACAAATAAACATATTGGATCACGGTTATGTGTAAGGCTCTATGCTTCATTCTGGTAACATACACTTAAATAAGAAAGACTTGGTCCTTGACTTCATTAAATGTTTTCCCAGTTGCTGAGAATAAGTTAGCATTTTTTAATGTTAGCATTTACTCAATGTATCTTACTCCATGGAATTGATATCAGAATGACATATGATAATCTTTAAAAAATTATTTATTGGAGATAGAGAAGAGGAGCAGAGGGAAAAGGAGAGAATCTGAAGCAGACACCACACGCAGGGGCTCATCTCATAACCCCAAGATCATGACCTGAGCCAAAACTAAGAGTTAGGATGTCTCTAACCTTGATAATCTACTGCTGGCGTTTGTTGCATGGTAAATGCCAGCCAAGGTTAGCTATTGCTACTTTTATTCTGATTATTATGACTACTGCTACTTTTTTTTTTTTTTTTTTTTTTTTACTACTATTGGTCAGGAATTAAGGTGCACACCTTACATGCCTCACAATGTTCAGCCTTTGAAATTTGGGAGCATCAGTCTTCTTAGTTTTCTTTGCATTTTCATCTTTTGGAGGAGGGGCACTTAGGTGACCCAGAATGATTTCAAACTTAAAAATGGTTGCAAAAACAGAGTTCCTTTACCTCGTTTCCTACCTCTCCCAAACATTAACATCTTACATGATTATGGTATAATTATTATGATCAAGAGAATAACATTGCCACGATACATTTAAGTGATCTATATGCCTTATTCAGGTTTCCTCCCACATGAGTTGTTTGACCAGTGTCCGTTTTCTAGACCACAGTCTGATACAGGATCACCTAAGCCATCGAGTCATTAAGTCTCTTTAGTCTCTGCTAATTGGAACACTTCCTATGCCTTGTGGTCTTTCATGATATTGACACTTTTTGAAGAGTAGTGGCCAGTACTCAGTTTGGATTTGTCTCACGTTTCTTCATGATTAAATTCAAATTAAGAATTTGGGGCAAGGATATCAATGAAGTGATACTCTGTCCTCAGCACATCATGATCGGGAGGCACATGCTGTTGACTACCTCTCATCTTTGAGAACTTTGACCACTTGATTAATACAGTGTGTTCCATGTTTCTCTACGCTAATGTGACTATTTTTTCCCTTGGCAGTGAATGAGTGTCTTGAGGACAGATATGCTGAGACTGTGTAAAATGCTGTTTTTCATCTTTTGCCCACTAATTTTAGCATTCATCTATGATGATACTGATGCCAGTTTTAATGGTTACAATTATTACTCTGATGTTTGCTTATTTGATGATCTTCTAACTCCATCATTCCATCTTCTTAACTGGAATTCCACTGTAGTGACTTTACCTTCTTCTTCACTTATGTATTTATACAACTCTTCATTTATACAGTAAGCACTCATGAATGTTCACTGCAATCATTATATTTTGTGACCCAGATCAAAGTGACCCAGATTTGACCACTGGGAGCCCCATTTTTAATATTTTAAATTGGAAATCCCTTTATATTTAACTCCTCCTCCCCAAATTTTATTATGAAAACTTTTAAACATGAAGAATTAACCAGTCAACTACAAGTTAGGATAAATGGCATGGCCAGAAAATTTCCTATGAGTAGGTTTTTCATGGTGGCAAAGAGGAAAGGAGATCCAAATATGGGGGACCTTGAGGTTTTTATGTGAATAAGGGGTGGCTCCCAATGAAACAAAGGAAAGGAGGAGTCTGGAAATAGAACTTAAACAAAGTGAACAAGTGTTCTTACAACATCTAAATGGTGTGAGGCCCAATTTTTGGATGCAGACTTCAGCCTGCTTCACCGTTTTGTTTAGGATTGAAGCAGAGGAATGGGGTGATTGAATGTAGGGAATCAGGTCTTTGATCCTCCTTTCCTTCTGGAAAGGTTTTGACTTTTTCTGCAGTGGAAATTTAGCCAGACATAGTCAGCACTCAAATCAAGTGGTTGTCCATGTTTCCATCATCCTGAGCCCCATTGGAAATGTGTCTATTTTTTGAGAAACCATGAAGCGCAATCTACATTTCTCATTACCACTTAGTAAAAAGAGGGATTGCAGTTGACTGTAACAGATAAAAGACAATTGCTTATTTTGTAATCAATTCTTATTGATTTAGGAGACACAGGATTCTTTTTTTTTTTATTGTTACTTAAATATTTTTTTCCAGTGTTCCGAGATTCATTCCCCATTCCCCACAGCCAGTGCTCCATGCAATAGGTGCCCTCAGTACCCACCACCAGGCTCTCTCATCCTCCCATTCCCCTCCCTCCAAGTCCCTCAGTTTGTTTCTGTGTCCGAAGTCTCTGTTGTTTCAGGAGACACGGGATTCTTAATTGTATGTATTCTTCATCTTCCCATTGGAAATCTCTACTTCATCTAATAGAGTCTAGTTTAAATTGTAATGTTATATCTTTATGTGCACTGGTTGGAAGAGGCTTTAAGTCTTTCAAATACTTGAGAGAAGATTCTACAGAAAGGGGAGCCTTTCTTTTGCTGATATTAGTGGTCTTGACTGGTGAGGGAGGTTCTGAACCCAGACTGCTTGTGTTTGAATCCCCCTTCAGTCACTTACTACCTTTGTAACAGAGCTCCTGATATCTCAGTGTGTTCATCTGTGAAATGGGTATAACAGTAATACCATTTACCTTATTAAGTTGTTGTAAAGATCCAGTGAGAATAATTCATGTAAAGCATTTAGCTTTGAGCCTGGCCTCTTTTTTTTTTTTTTTTTTTTTTTTTTTTTTTCTCTCTCTCTCTCCTGGGAAGAAAGTTCAAGTTACCTCCACTTTGTAGCTGAGCAACAAGTCTCATCTCATTTTCCTTGGAATTTACCTTTTTCAATTTGCTGAAGTATATTTTTATATGCCTGCCTTTCAACATTTTTAATAATCCTATTGATAAAAAATTGTAAGCTGTTTTTATTCACATATCACTTAGTCTTTTCATTGTGACATACTTACAAGCGATTACAGGTTGATTTTATGTTTGTACTGAATGAATATGTTTACATATATATAAAATGTGTGATTGTAATTGATTCACAAAAAGAACACTGAGATCAAAGGCATGACTTATTATTAGGATTATGATACATCTTTTAGTAGTTTGGTAGATGTTTATCCTAGTAATATTCTTTAATTCCTTCTTTTAAAAACCTGACTATGTTTTGGTATATCATGTGAATAGAGCGTTAATTTTTTTTTTGCCAAATATGTATTTCTAAATTCATAAATGCCTCATTATTTATCTCTAAAAGTCAAAGATTTTTAGCATAACCAAAATAGCATTATCACATCTAAATTTTTAAGTGTTTAAAAGAAATGTAAATGCATCTGTAATTGTAAAAAATATTACAAAGAACTTCTGTATATTCTTTACCCAGTTTTTTCCAGTAGTAACATCTTGCATAGTCATGACTTAATATGACAACCAGAAAATTTACATTGATACAATTCATCTGCACATCTAAAATTTTTCAGAATTCTTTAACAATGTTAAAGTAGTGTTCAAATTCCTGTATTATCTGATAATATTTTCCCAGTTGGTTTCTTATCAGCAGGAGGACCTTTACGTTCTTGAGAGCAAAACAAAATTCTGTCTGTAGGAGAAGGAAAGGGAATGGGAAGTGGGGTAAATCGGGGAGGGAGATGAAACATGAGAGACTTTAGACTCAGAAACCAACTGAGGGTCTTGGAGGGGAGGGGATGGGAGGGCCTGGTGGTGGGTATTGCATGGAGCAGTGGGTGTGGGGCATAAACAATGAATCTTGGGACACTGAAAAAATAAAATAGTGTAATAAAAAAAAAAAAAACAACTTGTCTCTTATTAACATTTGCTGCCTTCCCTAGCCCAACATGAATAGGGATCCTGCAAGCCCACTCTGCACTAGGTGTGAGAATGGAACAGAACAGAGCGAAGAAGGGAACCTTACCTAGTCACAGTTATTATCTGTAATTTGAAAGTCACAAAATGGAAGTACCTGAAAGACAGGGGCCTGTGCAAGAACCCAGGGATGCTAGAGCCACATCTGAAAGTCTACTCTGAGGCTCTTTCATGTTTTCTGTGACAGCATGAGAGATCCATGGATGCTCTAGAGAAAAATTCTTATAAAAATTCTGGACAGTCGACACCCCGCAGGCCGGGGGGACTCCAATATTGCTGACACAGCTTAATACGTTCCAGTTCACTGACCTAGAGGGCTAGTTAGTTGGGCTCTGGATGAAAGGACGTGGGACCTGGCTTTAAGGACACAGGTTCCACTCTGATCCCATCATGTACCAGCCGTGAACTTTGGGCAGGTCATTTAATCTTTTTGAAATTCTGTATTTCATCCATGCAGCAGAAATAGGAGTGCTTATTTTATAGTTGTATTGGCTGATGATACAAGATAATGTTTGTGAAGCTGCCGGGCACGTCCCGGTGCTCAATAAGTGCTAGTTCAGCCAGGTGCTTGGCTAACAGAAAAAAAGAAATGCTATAGAAAATGGTCTTTGATGTTAGCGATGAGGCCGAAAAATTTGAAAACTAATTTTTTTTTTTAACTCCCTGGGTAGTTTAATTTTTCTCCAGGCAAGCACAAGGTTGACATAGGGCACATTTTTCTTGGAGGGGGTCATGACAAGGGGCTGACATTTATCTCCCTTTCCCCTTCAGCCTCACTTCCTGTACAGATGGGGGCCGATGCACACTCAGACTACTTGTAACTTGAACTAGACCCGTTTGAACGTTCGTGGCCCCTTTGTGGACCATTTTGTTCTGTTTTTTCTTAGGAGCAAAACGCCAGCCTGATCAAGATCTAGAAAGTTGCTGTTTCATTGTAATAGGATTTGCATTTAAATCAGAGCTATGCAAGTTGAAGGCTACTCCTGCCCCCATCAGAGTCAGCAAGTAGTGGGGGGGGGGGGTGAGGAGGAATCTCCCATCTTCTGGAATCTCTGAGCCTGAAGGACTCTGAGGCTGGCTGGCGGCAGGGTTGCCCAGGAGTTGCTAACTTAATGTAGATATTTTGTTTCTGTACCACCGCTGGCAATCAAACATTGCAAATAAATCCTATTATTTGTTCCTTTCCTTTCTAACATGTTATTTCTGCACTTATGGTTTTAGAAAGATGTTATTTCCAAACTTTGGGTATAAAGTGAAAATTTCTTCCACAACACCTGCCATGATGTTGTATTATTATCCCCTCATAAAGGAAGAGTCGCTTTATTATGGAATTCACAACTTAAAAACGTCAATTGTGTCATTATGTAATTGAATTCCTAAATGCATCTTCTTTTCTTTTTAGTCTCTAATATCAGGATGTATAAAACGAGCAAAAAAAGCATAATATGGGGTTAAGCCTTGGGAACTGCATGACGGTTTGGGAAAGGTTTTAAAATGCTTTTATTTAAGATGTTAAAATCTTTTGGTAATATTAGGAAGAGTCTCTAAAGGTTTTTCTAATTTAACTATTTCAATAAGTGCTAAAGATTTTCTGTGAAAAGAGCACAAAAACTCTTTAAACAAAGGCCCATTTCACATTTTAATGCAAATTAGTATAATTTGGAGAGGCCGCCTATATTTCTAAATATAACGCTGCATAAAATTAGTGGCATATTTTATATTATCCATTCACTTAAACTAATCTCACTTCTGAAAAGCCCTATAGGGATGAATAGATTGCCTGTAGAAAGTAGACTCATAAGCTTTCAAATATTTAAAGATGAGACTAGAAAGGTATGGAGGAGAGAGGATATAGAATTCTTGAGAAAACATTACTCAAGCTTCAGTGGCGTGGCAATAGTGTTGGCAGAATAAGGCTCGTAACTAGCTCCCCTCTTCTGTGGTTCCCCCAGATTACATGGCTGGGAACAGTGGCCACTGCAGCTGTCGTGACCATGACATGGGACAGTGCAGAGACCATTTCTGGAAGCATTGCTAATTGCCTCATTTACGATTAAATGCCCCATAGTCTATCACTCCCTTGCTTCACACATATATTTGTACCTCATTTGTGATGAATTGTCTGCCCTTGAGTGAGTGAGTCAAATGTAACCGCTATTTAGTGTTTCTGCTCTGCTTGTGGGACGGGACAGTTCTAGAAGCCTCTCAGGACTGCTTCCTTTTTCCTCTTTCGCTTCCCACAGTACTTAGGATGGAGAGGGTGGAAAGACAGAACAACTATTTCTTTTCAAATTGTGCATGTGAATGACAATATAGGTAGTCATTAACTCAGATCCTTCAGAGACAGAAGGCCCCTCTCTCCTCTGCCCAGGCTGGGGGTAGGTGCTCCTTCACTGCATTAGTGAACATGCAATTCACATTTCAGGAGCCTGGCAAGATCTCGGCTGGGATAGCGAACCTCTGATGAAAGCGGGCATTGCCAACAAGCTGAGGAAGTAGAGTGAAGTATGACAATGAAGATATTTAGAAGAGACTCTGCTGTTTTTGATGTGGAGAAACAGATATCTGGGAGGGAAGAGAAAGCTGAGGTTTGAAGGGGGCCTGCCCGGTCACTAACCAGCAGCCAGAGCAGAAGGGTGACGAAGGGCCGCTCCTCCAGGTGGAGTGTCTTGGGCTGCTGCGATGGGAAGTGTACTTTGCCCAGTGCTTGAGGAAGGCAGGCCAGGAAAATAAAAGCAGGCAACCAAGACTGAGGCTGGTTCAGGAAGGTTGCAAAGGGTACCGATAAACCCCAAATAAAATGCATTTCTAAGTGTCAGGAGGCCCTGAATGGGAGCAAACAGGATATTTAGTGCTTTACTTCTGGAGACCCTGGGATCTAGAAGTGATTGCTCAGAAATCTAGACTGTACATTTCTGTGTCCTTTGAGCAAGCACTGTATACAAGTCCAAGTAAGTCTGAAACCAGGAATAATAATGGGCCATTCATCCATTCCAGTTTCCTGGGCATTCTTAGCCAGTTGAAAGTTTTAATGTACTTGGGGTAATTTAGGGATAATAGTCTCTGAAAGCTAAATGATAGAATGAGGGTGTAGGCCTTCTGAATCCTGGGCACCTGTGTGTGTGTGTCTAAAGAGCAGATGTTTCCCCACAGTTTCCTGTGGAATGCTTTAGTCCTCAGGATTAAAGGGAGATTATTCTATGGGAGATGGATTTTTATCACGGAGGCTGCCTTTTCCCCAGTGGCCTGGGAAAAGTGAGGGATGCTCAGCTCTGCCTCATGAAATATTTCAGCTTCACACCTTGGACTGGGCCTCCTGGGACCTGGATTGTGGAGATTTAGAAAACCAGACAGAATGGAGAATTTGAAAACACAGAATACAGAAGAACAGAGTTGATAACCTCTCTCCATTTGAAGAGCTCCAAATCCCAGGCTCCCACTTCTTTAGAAGTTCTTCTTATTCTTAAAAAAAAAAAAAAAAATTGAGGTATAATTGGCATAAAACATTATAATAGTTTCAGGTGTATAATGTAACAAGTCAGCATTGGTATATGTTGCAAGATGATCACCATGATAAGTCCAGGGAACTCCCCTCACAATATATGGTTATTTTTCCTCCAGCTTCTAAAATGAGTGAGTAATCTGTGCATCATGGACTCCAAGCCAGAGGGAGTCACCCATGTGGATGATCTCTTGTGGGACCTGATGCTGTCAGTCTTTTCTGTATTGGCCCTTGGCTCAGTGTAGGGCATACCTGAAGTCTTCTACATGGGGTATCATTATGCTGCCCACATCATATCCTCTCAAGCATCTACTGAAGGATCCTAAGGGTGGGTGAAAAGAATTCCTAAGATAGTTCTGTGGCTCCTAACTCCTGGTTCTCAGATTTCATAAAATAGGTTCTCTGTTGCAACTGACATATTAAATTTGAATGTTAAGTGGAGACATTTTAAATATGGGAGATAAGCTGTCTCCCATCTTCATTTATTTATTTTTAAAGATTTTATTTATTTATTTGACAGAGGGAAAACACAGCTAGAGAGGGAATACAAGCAGGGGGAGTGAGAGAGGGAGAAGCAGGCTTACTGCTGAGCAGGAAGTCCAGTGCAGGGCTTGATCCCAGGACTCTGGGATCATGACCTGAGCTGAAGGCAAATGTTTAACAATTGAGCCACCCAGGCACCCCACTATCTCCCTTATTTAGAATAGTAATAAACTACCCAGAAGAGGTAGTCCTCTTGACCTTTTGTGAACAGAGTTTTGGGTATGCTTCGGGATCTGAGTAGGTAGAAAGGGAGTGAGTCACTGTTATATCCAATGAATCTTAGATCTGTTGGCCATCCTTGATTAAACAGAAGTCCTTATATTGCAGAAGAGGTAATGTCTTGCTCAGTGGCATGTGGAACATTCCACTACTCTTTACATGAGTGGGCAAGGCTGTCAGATATGGGAATTTGTGGTCCTTAGCAATCTTGGACCATCTTAGACCCAAGAAATCTTGGTAGGTGGAAAGGTACTGCCTCCACTCTTGGCTTCCTCCTTCCTACCAAGTGCAGCCTGTCCAGGGGATTTGAGCATAGAACCAGCCAATGGAATTTCATAACTAAAGATGAATTCTTCCTTGAGTAGTTCTGCTGCTGCTGATAACAGAACTCAAGAGTTCAGGTCACAGCCCCATTTTCTAGTTGTGTTACTAGGCACAGACTGTACTTTTAGATTGAGGAAGTAGCATGAGGATGATTCTGGAACTCTACAGCAGCCTCTGAGCCCTGTCAGATGCTTCTGCAGGGTGCTGAGAATAGCTGGGTACTATCTCAGGCAGTGGTTAAACAAGAGTTCAAGGTGCCTCAGAAGATCAGAGCAAGGCTGAATGGTTGTCTGAAGAGAGAAGTTCTTGGGAGAAGGAAGAGGGCAAGCAAAAGATCCAAGAGTTTTAATAAGGTATAGGCAAGTCTGAGAGAGAGAGGGTGAATGGGAACAACCCTTAAATAAACATCACTATAAGAGAAAAAGGAGGGGGCATCTTGCAAAGAATACTTTCAGCCAGGGCCATTTAAGTCTGCATAAACTCTAAAAAAATAATGGTAATTTTGGAATTTTTACACTAAAGAGCATCCAACATTTACATATACCCATATCCAAAATGAAATATAAATTTTATTGTAAATAAAGCACAAAGATTTTTATAATTGATTTTCAAAATTATCTGCTATCAAATAACTCATTTACTTCAGGATTGATAGTGATTTCTTTGAAATCATTGTGCATTCAAAATCCTTGCTAAGTGAGAAAATAGACGGTACTGATTATTTTCAAGTTGTAGTGAAATTTTACAAATGTTAAATTTAATGATTGGTAAATCTGAGGAGTATAACATTTTATAGGCATTAAGTTAAACATTTATTAATTTTGAATTTCAGCCTTCCTTTTAAAAGCAATAACATTTTTTTTCAGGTCTCTAGCATTTTCATGGGTCTCTGAATAGCTCACAGGATCTGTGCCTTGAGTGACAGTTGGATAAGGCAGCTGTTTCCAGCTGAGCCCACCACAAGGAAGACAGTTGCTAAGCCAGTTTAGACAGTTGGGTACAATTTGTGAGGAAAGTTCTCAGAAGATGTAGACAAATGACCTATTTATTGTCTTGTCTTCAGTTTTATAATGGTATGTTGTTTCTGTGGTTTATTTAATTGCATTCCCAGCAGAAGGGAAAGGAATGGGTTGAATATCTTCTGATTACAGGACAGATTTCTGTCTTAAGAGGCACTTGGAAATTTGACTTGTCAAGGCAAGAAAGTGTTTATTTATTTGCATTCTATCTTGTTTCACAAAAATTTGAAGTTACGTGTCACAAATACACATGTATCTCTATGGAGAAAATGTTATTCTCTTATATGTCATTAGAGGAAGGGATGGTCTTTGGAAAATTCTTTGGAAAGCCACTTGGAAAGGTAGTGGAGACTTCTGGGCCTGAGTGCCCACTGACGAAGGAGGTCCTCTTTTCCTAACGGAAGGGTGAGAAATGGGAAATCCTATGAGAACTTCCAAGGAAGAAGGAACGGGTACTAGGAGAGTCGGACCTTGCAGAGTGGCCTTGCATAGTGAAGAATTTGGAAGCAGATGGGTTTAAATAGACTTGTCAATGGCTTGTGGTAGGTTCTTTCCGGTGAGCTTGAAGGGAAAGACAAAGGGAAATTGACGTCTAAGTCACATACATAGCAGGCGTGATATAAATCAGAACAGACATTACAGAAAGGGGACACATGGAATACAGAGGAATCTACCTAAAATTAAGCTATGACTTGTCTTGATATGTTTCTCAAGATCCAGAAATGATTAATTATAAGCTCTTTAGTAAGATAAATATTGTGATTTTTTGGCATAGATTAGGCATAGAGCAAGATTCGGAACATTAGTCCCCTTTCCACCCCTTCTTTGGGACCTCAGTCATCCTCATGCTGGAGGATAGAGGTATGGTTCTCCAGGGGTCTGTTCTAAGCTATCTTCTTTCTCTCTTCATTCCTTTGAATCTTATTCCTTTTCACCATACTCTGCCCAATTTCTCTTTTTGTTAATTGTCAATTACTTTTATCAGTGATTTTACTAAGCCATTTTTAGCCTTTTCTTTTTCTTATTTTCCAGATGCGATCAGTTGATAAATACTATTAATACTACTTGGGAAATCTGTCTCACATTGTATCAGCTTCCCATTGCCACCATAACAAATTACCACAAACTTTGTGGCTTAAAGCAACACAGATTTATTATTCTATAGTTCTAGAGGTCAGAAGTCTAAAGTAGTTCCTTGGACTAAAATCAAGGCATCAGCAAGATTGCATTCCTTCTGAAGACTCTAGGAGAGAATCTACCTCTTTGCCTTTTCTAGTTTTTAGGAGACATCTGCACTGTTTGGCTCATGCCTCGTTCCTCTGCCTGCAGAACTAATAGGGGAGCATCTTCTCTCCTGTCTGAGCTCTGTATCCATCCTTATATTTTCTCTCTCGGATTCTGATCTTTTTACCTCTCTCATATAAGGACTCTTGTTATTAGATTGAACCCATCCTTATAATTCAGGGTAATCTCCTAATCTGAGATCCTTAATCCCACCTGCAAATTCCCATTTGCCAGGTAAGGTCACATATGCACAAGTTCTAGGGATTTGGATATGAACATTCTTGGAGGGCCACTATATAGCTATAGCCCAGTACATACACCCTTGACCAATTCTCTCTCTCTTTACAATCCTATTTGCCTTACCTCATGTATGGAATTTATAATAGCCTTCAAAGACTATCTCTAGCACCTCACTCCTCCAGTCCAAAATCTACACTGCTTCCCATTATTACCTTAAAGCTGAGGTCACACATTTCCCTTCCTCAAAGCCATTCAGTGGCTCCTTTACATAAGCATACAGAAGAAAGCCCCAAATTCTCAGACTTAGAAGTTGGCCATTCCCGCCAATCCCATTTTCTACCCCTCTCCAGGACTCAGCCATGCATTTGTATATACCAGCTCTCTTCATGCCTCCTTCTATATGCCCTGAACTTTCTCAAATATTTCTATCTGCTTTTAGAGTCCCTTCCATGTATAATGTTCTTCCATTCCTACCTTGCTGGCCAAAATTCAAATCAAATCTTCCTTTTCCTGGGGTGCCTGGGTGGCTCAGTTGGTTGAGTCTCTGATTCTTGGTTTTGCTTCGGGTCATGATCTCAGGGCCATGAAACTGAACCTCGTGTCGGGCTCCACTTCCATTGGGGAGTCTACTTGGCAGTTCTCTCCCTCTGCCCCCACCCCCACTCAGGCATACACACACACTCTCTCTAAAAAAAAGATTTATTTATTTATTTGACAGAAACACAGTGAGAAAGGGAACACAAGCAGTGAGAGTGAGAGATCCCACCTGGGATCAAGCTTTGCACCGGGCTCCCTGCTTGGTGGGTAGCCCGCTTCTCCCTCTCCCTCTGCCTGTCACTCTGCCTACTTGTGCTCTCTTTCTCTCTGTCAAATAAATAAATAAAGTCTTTAAAAAAAAATCTTCCCTTTCCCATGATAACTACGTCCATACAGTCTTCACATATTTTTACCATCTCTCTTCCTTCAACAACCTGTGTCTGCATTTTTGTAATGGCATGGCTGTCAGTCTCCTCAAACTGTGAGGCTTTAATGGGAAGAGACCCTTACTTGTGTTTTTGAGATTTCACAGCTCTTAAAAAAATGTGTTGCTCGTCGATTAAAGAATATGAAGAGATACTTGTTTTATTAACTATTGGAGAGTTTTTCTTTAAGGAATAGCCAAGAGATTTATAGAGTTGTACTTAAAACCACTTTTAAAGGAGTATTAAGGCACAAAAACAAAAGTTTTACATATTTTGGTTTGCTCCTTTTTGGCCAGAGGAAAGTCTCTCCCTTTGCTGGACTAGAGAGTCCTAGTCTCTTAGGGAGCGTTAGCATTATGGGAAAGGTCCCTAAGGTCTTTCCCAATTCATTTCCCCCCCAACAGTGTTTCACATCTGCTTTGTCGTTTGTGAGCCTCAGATATGGTGCCAAGGGGCCTTGTCTTCCAACAGATACTTCTTTTCAACTCTGTCTGCAGTGAATGATTCCTCTCAGTTCCTTATCCAGTCTATAATTCCCCATTTCTTAGCTGCATTGAAGGTGAGGAAGGCCTATCTGATCTTCCAAGGGGCTCAGTGCCAGCAGAGTAATTAGCTAGGCTTCATGCCAGTTTGGAGCTTTGATCTAGAAACCCATAACCTTTAGTTTCAGTGTGATGGCAGAAGAAGGTGCTGAGCTGAGGCTCTTCTTTCAAAACTGTACAAACATTACCCAGACAACTTGAGGCCTGGACTATCTAAAATGTTGTTGAAAAAAAAAAGGAGAGATTTATTGGTTCATTTTACTAATCAAACTCTGACAATGTGTCAGGGCCTCAGAGAAAATTTCAACTAAGGCATCCTCTATACCAAAGCAATAAGGCAAATAGAGTTACTGAATTGTGAATGGCATTTCTCTGGGCACAAGAAGCCTCAATGTGAACAGATATGCTTCTGTTAGGATGTTTATGACCATAATGAACATGGCATCAGGAAAAGCCAACTGCATTTTTTTCCATCTTAAAAAAAAAAAAAAAAATCAGGGAGGAAAAGAAGCGTGGTATGACATATAAAAGGCACATTTGACCAGAGGACACATTCTAGTTTTGTGGCCACTAGCTTAAATACAAAAGATTTCTGTTGAAGCGAGGTTTGAATGGCTGACAAGAAATAAAGCAGCCTCAGAAAGCTGTCTGTCCATGTAAAGCACTTTGTTGGCACCACACAGATGTGACAGCTGCATTTGGAATCCAACCGGGAGCTATAGATTTTTACTAATACTCTTGGAGAGAGAGACTGGCAAATACACTCTGTGAGGTGTGCTCAGAAGGTCAGCTCGGCTGCCAGGGAAGCCTGTGGAACTCCAGAGGATGTCTCCACACTTCCCTAATGCCTTTCTCTCATCAGTGGTTTGACTACAGCTTTTAAACTTGAGAGTGAATCATAATGGAATTGCAAAGTGGTCTTATTATGTTAGATGGATTGCAACAACACATAATGGATGGCCGGGGATGGGTGCCTCAGGGTTGGCCCTGGCTCAGTTAATGAAGGCAGTGGTCTTTGTGGGTGACTGGCGGGGATTCTGGGACAGACACCCTGTCTTAAAAATACCTCCCCTGCTGGCCTCTCATGGTGCTTTTTATCTCAGACTTTAAATACTCACTGGCTAAGGCTTAGAGGTCTTTAATAACCAATCGAATGCCAGGGCTCCTGCAATGAGTCATGCATTCAACCATCTTAGCACTTGACAGAATTCCCTTCAAAGTTGTCTCTCCCTTTCTGTGTCTCTCTCCTGTGTTACCATCTGTTCTTGCTATGACCACTGTGACAATGTCCCTATTTGTCCATAATTTCTCTCACTTCCTCACCACACACATCTAATGAATGAATGAGTGTTGTCACTTCCACCTCTGGGTTGATTTCCTTCATCCCAGGACACCATGCTGGTCATCTCTTGACTCTTTTTTGTTCTCCTTTCCTGTCATGGCTTCTGGACAGGCATTCTCCTCATAGCCTCGCCTTTCTAAAACACAAGTCTGATCTTGTCACCATTCCCCTTAAAACCTTTCAATAACTCCTTAGTGGCCAGAGGATTGTCCAAGTCTTGTAGTTTGACAGCCATAACCCTTCACGGATCCACCTCCCACCATCTTTCTCTCTCATTCCCTGACTTCCCACCATGTGGGAAATACTTTCCTTTCCCCTGATTGTAATAGCAGCACCTCTGATGATTTTCCCTTACTGCATATGTTCTTGCCCCCTCCCTAACTGAACTTTCCCTTCATCTCTTCTTCTAAAATTGCTTCTTATCTTCCCAAACCCAAAACATATGTTAATGCTGTTTCTGCAACTCTGCTAGACAAGACTTAGTCCCTCCTCTCCTCAAAATAATTCGTACACAACTCCATCAAAGCATTTTCCAGACTGTTAGCAACTTTCTCCCTACTTCCTCAAAGGTAAAAATAATGTAGCGTTCATCTCTAGGTCTTCACTGCCTAACACAATGTCTAGAACAATAAATCTCAATTAAGAAGCTCACTGACAAAATGAACCATTCTTGGGAATTTGTAGGTATGATCAGTTAAAGTTACCCATATAAATAGTTATATTTATGTAGTTCTGTGGCAAACTGTAAAGTAAGAGAGACAAATCTTTATTTGTATAACATTTTCTCTCTTTTTTTTTATACCATTCCCCTCATTTTCTCTCAGGAAAGGCTTATGCAATGTGTTCCCTTAATCTTTAATGACAAAACAAGCATTAATTGGGGTAACTACTTTATCACAGACATTTGAGGGAAAATGCTCATGTCAGGATATAAGACAGACCAGGTCCCTGCTTTCATGGCACTTGAAATCGAGGTTGGGTAAGATAAACATCACCTAGACAAATAAGCAAATAGGATCTTTTCAGATAATGACAATTGGTATACAGAGAAATAAAAGAGGAGACAGAGGAACGATTGACTGGAAGGCTCTTTTGGATCAATGTTATCATGTGTCCCTCAGAAGGTATCATTTAAGCAAAAGGTGAATGACAAGGAAAAAGATCCTAAACGACTGGCGACATGATGTGGGTGAAAATGGGGTGAGGTGGGGAGGACTGGGAGCAAAGATAGCGGTAGCTCTAGCAAAATGTCAAAGGAGGGAACAAGTAGTCACACTGGGGAAGAAAAGAAAGACCTGGTGACTGAAGATAGACATGTAGGGATAAGGGTAGTCATGCTCTGATGGCAGGGCAAGGGAAGATGGTGTAGCGTAGGCTGGCGTGATTTTCTAACCACCACAGGAAGCCTTCCAGGGGCTTTCAGCGGGAGAGCAGTGTGAGGATAAAGCTGGAAATCGAGGCCTTCTGGAACTGGGATCTGACACAGTTCCCAAGGGTTCCTTGATATCATTCTTCTGGAGTGTATGTGCACCTCCCTGCTTTCTAGCTCACCTCTTTCTCTCTGTCTTGATTTCCCTCTTTGTTCCCATTTGTCTCTCTTACTGCTCTTGAGGACTCTGGGGCATAATTTAAATCATTCAACTGCATGATGTCTCTTTTTTCCCTTGTTATATTGAAAATTTTGATGTTAATTTTATGTTTCATGCTCTGCTCTAACCCAGTTTATCTTCTAGTGGACTTGATGCCCTAGGAAGATGCAGTGCATGTTCTCTGTGGGTTTGCAAATTTCTTGTATGCCACACACATATCTTAATTTGAGAAACATTGGAAGATGAGATAGACTGACTTAATTGGAGTGAGATGGGTTTGGCCCAACATGGGATGGGCATGCTTGAAGGGGATCTTCAGGGAGCACCAGGCAGCTGTCGGGAATCCCGGTAGAGACATTTTCCTAGTGAGCCAAATAAAGGGAGAAATACAGGACAAAACAGTTGTCGAAAGGGGAGAAAAGAGAGGGTCCCAATGGCAATTACTTACTCCGTTCACTTATTTTACGATATATCTAGAAGGTCTCTCGCTTTGGCAGCACATATACGATATATCCAGAAGGTCAATTACATAAACAAGGATCTTGCTTAATCCGTTCTGTATATTCAACACCCAGAGTGCTGCCATATACATAGCTGATGCTCAGTAGTAGGTATGGAGTGAGCCAATAAAGGAAAAAAAAATGAAATACTCAACAACGTGGAACCCAGCAAAGCCTATAGCCACTGTACTGGTCTGAGCCACAGCCAGATGAAGACCAGGAAAAATATGCCATGAAAGAAGGAGTCACTTAGAATTGATTCTGCCTTTGACATTTGAAGAGGGGTTTGGGAAGGGAAAAAATAATATCCATGATATTAAAGATGCATAAGCAAAGAAAAAAAAGGAAAATCAGAAAAAGAGAAACAGTGGTATAGTTTTAAAATAAGTGTAAAATTGAATAGAGATTGAACATATCTAATCAGACTATAAAAGTCTTTCATAATTACTGAGATGACAAAGAAACCCCTTGAAAGGAAGTTTATGAAGCACTGCTCCAATCAGATTCAGAGCCTTTGGGGACCATTTGAGTGATAACTGTGTGGGTGTTGCTCCCTGTAGATTATCATTTTCTTTCTGAATTCATTTCTTCCAGCAGAAATGAGAGCCTGCGTCACTCACAGGGTATTCTTGTGTGATGTGTGGGTTTCCCTGCCTGAAAGCTCATAGAATCACAGGGCTAGTAGTGAACGGGTCATGAGAGGCTCACTTGTCCCAGGTTGGAAGCTCAGTCATCATCCAGAAACACAGGTCTGAAGATGCCCAAGCTAGAGCGCCCAGAGCACACTTTTCAACAGGTTGTGCTGATGTTCTATCATCGTGTCCAAATGATAGAACTTTGTTCCTTCCCATCGTTCAAGGCTCTGCTCAAATGCCCCTTTCCTCTCTGATTTCTCCAAGACTTCCTTCCCTTTGCTCCCACTGGGCTTACCACATCTCTGTTGTATTACATTTAATCATAATATAGATAGCTGAATTATCAACATGCATTATGTACCACACAGTTTATGCATATACTCATTCATTCATGAGTTACTGAACACATTTTAGACTTAAGACATACTATGCTGGGTATATGCTTGGGACTCCAAGTCATTCAAACATGGCAGCTGCCTTTAGGAAGCTTAGTGCATAGAAGGGGGAAAAGGTGCAACTATCATTTGCTGAGAGGCTACTATACTTCGGTTCTTAGGTTGGGTGCTTCACCTGTATTGCCTCTAAAATCAAGGAACCAGAAAGCAGGCACTAGAGAGTAAACTGATTTGGTTGCTTCAAGGCCACATGGTTAGGAAATGGTTACAACGCAGGTCTGTTTGGTTCCCAGCTACATTTGTTCCCTAAATTACATTTTTATGGTTATTCTCTGCTCATCAATTTCCCCGTAAATGGCAGCTGTAGCTGTCTGTACCACCCATCTCCCCCCTACTTATTATACTATATCTATGGGTTAGGAAGTGGACTTCTTTATTACTAGTTTCTACCAGAGGCTTTAAGATATTGTAAGTGCTCAGTTAGAATTTGTTGAAAGGATGCCTGCATGCATGAATGAGATAGGGAGCTCCCACACTATTTCATATCCTGTCCTTCAGGGTAGTCTGACCTCAGTCAACTCAGCTCTCTTTGTAGCTCTGGCCATCTATCACCCGATCAGTCGGAGTCTGGCCAGGTATTTGAAGCAGGGAAGTATATTAATACAGGGAATTAGAGGCTTGCACACCCAGAATGAACTCTGGAAGCCAAGGTTAGGAGGGAATTATTGGTGCCCAGGAAATCTGAACGTGCAGGAAGCCATCATACAGCCACACAGTGATTTGCAATAGGATATGGGGACCTACGAGCCACCAGCTCTTGGAAGCTACTGAAGAAAAGTGGCTTCTTCTCTCTGCTTTCCAAACCCTGAGTGAGAACCTTTCCTTAGAAGTATCCCACCTGGAATCTTGGTGGCAAGGGATTCTGGGAAATGTAATTTCCTGAGGGAGGGCAGAAGATGGTGAGCGATCCTGGGTTGACAATCTGGCTCTTGAACTCATGTTCATTTTCTCTTTGCTTCTTAGGCAAAATTTCTCACTGTGAGCCCCAACACCATTGCCTTAGTCAGGCAGCAGTTTTGTAAGTCAACTTGTATCTCGTTGCCATGCTAACATCGGGAACACCAGAACTTTGCTGGTAGTGAAGGAGATCCATTTCTAACCAGGACAAGGGAATTCTCCCCCCATCCCCGCCCCCACTTTCCAACAGAGACTAAATTATGAGGTCTAAATGGGCTTTCAAATAGAGCCTTGACCAGTGCTGAATCGACCTGAAGAATGATGAAGGGTTGGCGTCTCTCTTTCAGCAGCTGCAACTTTGGTCAGCCCTTTGCAGAGTAAGAGGAAATTTAATGAACCCAAATAAGACATGATCCTTTGTGGCTATAAAAGTTACACTTTGAAAAAGCTCAGCTGGTCAAGAGCCACTTGAAAATGATGTTACTGCTGGGGAACTCTGTCAAAAGTCCACTCCTCTGGGTGAGTTTCCTTCTCTTTGAGAGAAAACAAAGAGAGGTTTTACAAGCTAGAGAAGGGTCATTTTGCTATTTGAAAGAGCACATTCAAAAATTGAGGCCCTCTGTGGTTGGGAGACATCCATAATCAGTACTTGTTTATTTGTCCAGCTTTACACCATGTAAGTGATGCAGAATCCTTTCCGCCTCTAATAATAACACCATCGTGTCCCTGAGTTAATGGAAAGCTGGCATGGCCGAATGAGAGCCGGTGCTCAGATTAACCACTGTGGGTCAGACAAGTCCACAGCCGCGGTCGGGGCGGGAGGCAAAGCAGTGGAGGGGAAGCAGAGCACAGGGAGCCTGTCTTAAAATATTTTTGCCTGGTCAGCAGATTTAATGCATGAGACTTTAGCACCAAAGTCATCACCTGGAGGGTTTTCGAAAGGTTCCAGAGAAACAACCACCTACTTCATACTCTATGGCTTCTAATCGTACAAGCGGCACGTTTTAGAAAGCTTTCGTGCAGAGAAGTCTTCATTTTGTAGAGCACTTTGCTGGCTCATGCTGTAGGCAAAGATGCTTCAGTGGTGTAATTATTATGTGTTTCCAGTTTGCCTCAAATTTTGATTCAGTCAGAATCCCTCAATCTGACAGCCTATAATCAAACAGAGAGAGTGCTCTGGAAGCAAGGGATTAACAGAGGGGAATTAAACTGTCGTTTTCAAACAGCTTAGACCAATATGAAAGCCCATTTAGGAGTCTCTCCATAAATATCCCTTTTGTTTTGTCTAATTGCCGGTTTGAATGTATCCGACTCATCAATGGGATTAGGGTTAATAGATGTTTGGTCACGCAGAACATGCAGAGGAGGAATCTGATACACACACACAAAAATTGCACTTAATGAGCTTAGCAAATGTTTGCCATATTTTTAATGAACCCTGGGGCTGTCATTTAGAAATGCTTAGCAACTGCTTTTCCATCCTTGGAAATGGAGCGACCGGAGGACATTAACACTATGTACACCCGTAAATAAGAGGAACTATTTAAAGACACCAGCCAGGAGGAGGGAATGATGACATTTTTCTGTCCCGCAGCCAGTGATACTTAACACTCTGGGTGTGGGTTCAATGTGTGACAACATAGCTGAGAGGCTGGAGTTCCACCCCCCTCAAGGGCACTGCGGGGTGTGAGGTTTTTGCAAAGGGTCAAGTAACCGCTTTCTTTTTTTAAGTTAAACCTGTTGAGGATGGAATTTCCCCGCCTCCTCCCCCACCCCCTGCTTCTGTTTTCACACCTTCCCACTGCCCTCTCTGAGTGTCTATGGAGAGGGTTTTGCAGGAGGAGGGTTATGTGTTGCTGCCACTTCCCCAGGCCACGAAGCAGCCCACGGAGCAGGCCACTCCCCAGCTCAGCCCAGGGGGCCCAAATCAGCAAGCGCTCGGCATTGATTGCTCGGAGGACTGAATGATCCATCTTGCGAGCCCTTGGGATTTAGCTCCGAAACCATTGCAGTGGGTGGTAATGGCGACTTACTGAAGGAGGCCGTGTGGCTTGTGCTCTCAGAGTCCAGACTGGGCCTAAAAGAATCAGGTTTTCCTTGGGGAAGGTTTGATTTGATAGAAGCACAAAATGCAAGTCCAATGGATTATGGTTAGAGCAAATGAAGGATGTCTTAGACCCTTTGTTTTCATAAAGCCAATTGATTTCAAGGACTTCCTGCTCCCTGCCATCTCCTCCAACCCTGCCTCTCAAGGAGGCAAAGAGAGATATGACCTCATCCAAAAAATAAAAAATAATTTTTCTTTAAATCACGATTAAACGCAACCACTTTTCAGCTTTGCTTGAAAATGAACAACTGTCCTGTGATAGCAGCTGGACTTCTGTGGGGAATGATGGGATCAAAGCTCTTATTAGAACAGAACTAAGAAAAGGCCATTGCTGGCATTCTGTGCACTGCAAAGTGCACAGAATTATAACATTTTCCGTGGGGCGAGTAGAAGAAAGAAAATCAGTGTCATGAGGGAGACGGGCCTGTATATTTTGTTCTTGTTCTCCTGGTGAGGGCAGTGGTCAGGGTGCCTGTGTCAGTGTGTTTATGTATTTTACTAGTCATTTGTCATCAAGTGCTCCTCGCCCTCAAGCGACTTTTAGAATGCCTGGTTTGACGAATGAAGCTAGAGATAATACCAAAGGCTTTATGGCTTCGTGGTCAAAAAACATTGTCAGTAATAAGCTATTTTTCTTTTAGAAGTGTCAACGTTCTTGACACTCAAGCCAGTGGATCAGATGAGTTTCCAAAAAATCATTGATTAAGGGGATCCCTGAGGTCAGAGACCCCAAACCCAAGCACCAAGTACCAAACTAGAGTGATACTATAATTAAATGACTCTAGGTAGGTGAAGCTGTAAGGAGGGGTAGGAACTGCAGAAAACTGAAAACCACACACGACCCATGTGGAGAGGGCAGTGAGTACTGGGCTGACTGTCCTGACTTGTGAATTCCCGATCCAACCCCGTCTCACGCCTCTTAATTTTACAACTGCCTGGGTTTCTAGACTTCAGGCTTGCTTTTGACTTTGATAGCAGTGATTCACAGGTTAGCTTACTTTTTGTTTTTTAAGACTACAGCTTGAATTTTCTTTTAACTCCCCTGAACATCATTCTAAACCGGAGTCTCTGAGATGAATGAAAGAATGAGGCAGTGAATGAATGAATGGTCCACGAACATGTGATTATTTTTCCTCTGTCCCTCCTTCTTTCCTTTGCTTCTGCTTTCCACTGCTTCTGCTTTCCACCCTCTTTTCCTGGATATATAAAGATAAATAAGAAATAGACTCTCTACTTTGTAGGCACTACATAACCTACATTAACTAGAGAGAACAGTGAAAACCATATACACAAACAATTGTTAATACAGGAGGGGAGGGGTTCTAGTTGAGATACACACAGCGGCCGTGGGGAGATGAAGAAGGAATCCTCTGACTCTCACCAAGCCATGTCACGGAAAATCTCACAGATCATTAGAGTGTGCTTAAATTGTGTGTTGGTTTTGCCAGGTTGAGAAGAATACTCTATGAGGCTATAGGACATCTTGTACAAGGATGCAGGGTTTTGAGAGTGTGACCTGCTTTGAAAATTAACAAACATAGGTGTAGATTGAGGTGCTTAATTGTGGCTTGACCATAATGTCGGAAGTTCTATTCCACTGGCCAGGCATCTAAGCCCAGACCAGGCAGAGCCCTCTGGCCATCTTTCCCGGTGATTCATTTCTTAGGGACAGTGTTTGGCTGTTTAATGAACACCAACGTGTCTAAGATAATGCTTATGTTTTTTGTCATCTCCGAAATATTTTTTTTTAAGAATGTTTCGTCTGAACCCCTACTGAGGAATGCGAGTGAGCTATGGAAGGCGGACTTACACAGGCTGTGTACCATCAGCTTTCTTCTTAAAGAGTTGACAATCTCTCAGAAACATGGATGGGGTTATTTTAAGAAAAGGGCAGGGGGTACTTTTGAGGGAAAAAAAGCCATATTTTTATTTGAAAAAATACACAAAAGAAAATGCTTTGGCTTTTTGTAACTTTTAAAATTTATAGTCAGAGATTTTCTTAGCTAAGACACAAGAGGTTCAATGAGTATTATCTCATTAAAAAATGGTAAAAAGTTGTAAAATTTAGATCAAAATCCTCTTTGGGAATGGAGGGAGGAAGGACTGGCCAGAACTCTTACATTAGTCTATTTCCACCTCCTTCAGCATTTCTGACGTCTGGAATTGGCTATGCTTATAAATTTCATAAGTTATAGTATCACTATGTAGCTTTGGATGTCTCAGAAGTTTAATGCATGATTCTAACATAAGGCTGGCATTACAGGGGAAAAATGCTAGTTTACCACTGTGTCTGTCTTTGGAGAACTTAGATGTATTATAAATGTGATACAATCAAGAAAGGACAGTATTTTAAAAGTCGGCATTTTCATTGATTTTATCTATTCCTGAGTTTTCAACTGGTCTTTTTTCTTTAATTAAAAAAAATGGGTTCAAGTTGTGGTGAGGTACACATAACATAAAGCTTACGATTTTAATCGTTTTAAGTATATGTGACCCATTTGCTTTTAAAGAGGGACAAAGCTTATCCCAAACCATTCTTTGGAGGAGGTGAATTTTAAACATTTGTATTTAGGTTGGAAGATGGAAATAGTCCTTTTTCTAATAAAGTCAAACAAGAAAGATTGGAATTTTATGTTAGTAAATAACACATTAGCTTTGGACTTCTTACTGAGAGGGTCAAAACATAGGCGCAAAAGCTAGAAGGCCTTGGTTCTAGAATGCCAGCCCACTGTGGAAGGAGCCTGCCAATGCCCACAGAGGGAGTGGGGGCAAAAGTTTATAGCTGACTGGTTGGGTTCGTTTCTAGCTGAACTATGGCCACTGATCTGTTTGGGTCTTTTCATGGGTGGTGGGCAATATTGGGTTATTTATTCTGACAGGAGGCTAGATGCTATTTCCATCTGCCTTGGAGTATTTGAGGAGATAAATGTCTGCCACATCCTGATAAATGGCCTCTCTGGTTCACTGCCAGAGAAACTGAGTTATAGCTCCTATATTTCATTTCAGAGAAAACTTCAGCCATCCGAAGTGTGCAGAGCAGCCTTCCATTTGACCAGGACAGCAAAGCGTTTCTCTGTTCAAAGGACACCAGTGTGCACAGTGGCTCCTTAGGGGGATTGGAGGGTAGGGGATAAATAGAAAGCACTCTGTAAGGCAGACCAGTAAATCAAGTGTAGTCAATTCAAACTACAAAAAAGAATCCAGGGACCGAAATATAATACTTCTATGTCCTGACTGGGTTTAAAATCATCTTTACCTTCACGCTCACATCCTTAGTCAGTTGAAATCATTCTAGAACACATTATCTTTAAAAGTAACATAGATGGGGTGGGCATGAACATTTAAATTCTATCTGGAGGATCACAAGGTATTTATTTTCATAAGAAATATGAAAAAGATACTTTTTTGCACATACATCAGTTATAGGTATTAGTGGATTGAATGAAAATTTATTCTAGAGATCAGCTGATTTTCAGATACCAAATGGCAAGTGGTTGATAACTGTAAATAGGTTTGTCATGATCTAGTGTTCTGCATATAAATATACAGCCTGCATTCATCACTTACAGATATGTGGACTCCTCCATATGGTGAGTGGCTCGTACTGATGGGGCGGTTCTCTGCTGCATGGAGGGAGGGGGCATGTTTCAGGGTAATGTAGCCCAGTGGAATGTGTGAGGTCAGTCCTTCCAAGGGAACCTGTAGCAGTCACCATAACCTTTGGGGGAACAGACAAAACACAGAAGGAGGACTCTTTCATGCATTCTCGTTAGCACAGAAGTGAGGTGAGTCAAGAACTCCCTTGGGAATTTAATCCCTATGTGCCATAACTATCCCTATGTGCCATACTATCTCTTCCAGTGGCCTGGACACTGGGGGCATCCTTTGTGAAAAAGCCGTTATAATGGGACAAAACCGTGCCATCTGAGCAAATGTTAATTGCAGTGGATGCCGGTGGAGTGGAGGTAGCTCCACATTAGAGGATGGTCTGGGGAGGGGTTTTGGAAAGTTTTGTGCCACTGGGGTAGGCCTGGAGGAAAGACAGAGTTAGGTATAAAAGGTTTGTCTCTGCATTCAAGAAAACTCCTCGGTATGAAGCTCACCTATTATTTCCTGGCTGACTTTGGTCAGTTGTGGCTTTGTGGGGCCTTGCCTAATTGAAACATACTTGATTGTTCCTGGAGGACAACTGGAAGGAAGTAGAAGCTCGTCTTCCAGGGGTACCATGGGAGATGGAGGAAGCGAAGCCGCCTGCTGCTGCTCTACCCAGGGAGAGGTGGGGCTCACGCAGAGATGTGTGTAGGAAGTCCCCCCAAAAAGCTGAATTTTTCTCATAAATTTGACAGAGGTGAGAAGAAAGATACAATCTTAGAATACCTTTTCTTTCCTAAGCTGATGGTACAGTAAAGCCCAGCACAAGTTTTGTGAAACAACCAGAGACAGAGAGGCAATAAACACTGGGTTATGAACATGGTTCATGCAATAATTAACCTCAGTGGAGAATGCCTAATTTTGAATCACATGTAACATCCCCTAAGAAACCTTCTCTGATACCTTCAACCACCTTTCTTCATCTTTACATGTTGAATTATCTGCCCCTTTTTCCTAGTCCCAAAACATTCTGTGCATACTTCTATCATCATATTACCCACATAATTACTTGTCTTTCTAACTAGACACTTGTGAACTAATTGAAAACGTTTTCATTCTCCAGCATTGAACATACTGAGTATATTGTAAGTGTTCAGTTAACGTTGAATAAATAGATGTCTACAGAAAAATACTGAAGCTACAAGATTTAAAAAAAAAAAATGTTTCCTTCTTCCTAAATAAGTGTAAAAAGGTTATTCCAAAGCAGAGGCAAAATTGACAAGAAGTCCATTATATCAAGATGAGACATAGTTCTAGTTGGTGAGTGGTAGAAAATAGTGAGGATCAGAAGAGTTACTGACTATAGAGGTTTGCTAGTTCTGAGTGCTGTGGGCTTGAATCTGGGCTCATTCATGCAAGGAAGGCCTTGGGATGACCACAGTTTGAGCAAAGCAGAACAGAAAATCCCTGAGGTCTCCCACCAAGCAGGAGTCATGGGAGCAGCACCCCTCTCTGCATTCAAAGCTTGACATCATCATCTGAGATCTTAGTGGTAGTAAGAAGCTGCAATCTTCCATGAACTCTAAGTGTTCAAAAGGATAATTCACACATGGCGTATTAGCTCCCTCTTTCTGTGTCTCAGGAGGTGGTTTGGATTGGGTCATGCGCTCTGAGAACAACACAGATTCTTTTCTCTGTCCCACCAAGATCCTGTTCTCTAAGGCAGACCCCATGAACTTGCAGGGAGAGTGGCAGTCCTTCTGTACCAACCATGTCATTACAATTCATGAGTTTCAGTGTCATTCAAAGAGTCTCACCTCCCAATCAATATAAACTAGCTCTATCCTGAGGGAAGCTCCGTCAGCAGGGAACTAAGATGCATATTCTCTTCCTTCCATCAGCACCATTTGGACTTGCAGGCTGACCTCTTGAGAGCCATACTTATTCCAGGGAGAGAGAAGATGGGTCTTACTGAAGAGGGTGTAGTTTTGTCTTTGAATTGGATTCACATTGCCTGGATTGTGGCAATGATCCATCAGGATTGAAAGTTGTGCAGTTTGAATATTGTAAAGATTGTATCTTTGAAGCCAACATGCATTTGTAGTAATGTTGCTTTTCATCTATCCATTAGTACAGATTTTAGAAAGAAAACTATAAGAATGGCCATAAAGCAGAATTCACCCTGAACTTCTTCAACTGTTGTTAGTTTCAGGGGCCAATTCACATGTCTTTCCCTATTCTGTCGGGTTCTATAATTTTGAGGCTCTTGTCTCATCGCTCATGAGAGCCTAAGTAGAGACACTTACCTGGAGTCACTTAGCTTTGCCTATATTCTACATTTTGGCATAGAAAAATAATCCCATTAAGCCAAATACAACCCCCCCACACACACACATACACATCCTTCAGAAGTATAAACTTAAAAAAAAAAATTTCTTCTTAATTTGCACACAGGTGAGTTTAGGAATATTCCTGCTCCATTTCCTTCTTTTTTTTTTTTTTTTTTTTTTTTTTGCCTCTCTTGAGGACAGTGATGCATCAAAAATTATAATAAGTATTTATAAAGGGAGCAAATAGGATCCATTAGATTTTACGCCGCTGTTTTTTTTTTTTTAAGTGTAGAGTTTCTCTACATCCATTTGAATTTGACTTTGCTTTTATAACTCATCAAGCGGTGGATACAATGTCAACTGAGTAATGCTAAGATAGAAGCTGGAGCCAGGCCAACACGATTCCAGTGTCGGGACCACACCTAATTATTGTGACCCAACCAGAGAGACGATGTTTTGTCTTTTTAAACCTGCTGAACTGAAGGGGAAACATGCCAAGGAGAGGGTATGCCAGTTTGGCCTTACATGCCCTAACCTTGCTGTCTAGGTTGATTCAGTGGAAAGAACGTGGGCTTTGAAGACAAACCTCAGATTGAATTCTGGCTCTTGTACTTCTAACCTTGAGGCCTTGAGCATATTACTTAACCTCTCTGAGTCTCAGTTTCCTTTCCCATAAAACAGGGATTATATCTCCCCTGCAGTGCTGTTTGTAAAGATAAAATGAAATACAATAACTCATGTCTGATCGCTGGGCTAGCACAGGGTGGCTATTCCAGAACTATCCATTTCTTTGTTCCCTTTTCTATCTGAGAGTGTCACATTAACGGTAGGCAACATTTTTAGCAAGTTATTGA
The DNA here is from genome assembly GCA_004023965.1 of Spilogale gracilis. NCBI lineage: Eukaryota > Metazoa > Chordata > Mammalia > Carnivora > Mephitidae > Spilogale > Spilogale gracilis. The sequence goes on from PITA01004334.1 coordinate 42,522, forward strand.
AAAGAGCTACTTCTCATAATGATGCTGACGTTCACCAGATCTTTCATGCTGAGAATAGAAATGTTCAGGAAAGTTCTAGAGAGAGGTATGAATCAGATCAGGGTCCTTTCCTCTACATTCTTCTGATTTTTTTTTCCTTTTTAGATAAGAGAAGGAAATATACTAGTCCATGGGGGGGGGGGGATATGTTCAGATTTCCTTTCCTCTCTCTTGCATTGTATTTTAATTTTATTTCATTTCATTTTATCTTAGTTTTGTTTCATTTCTTTCATTTTTGGCAGAATAGAGAACTTGCACCAGATCTTTAAAGGCAAATTCGCCATCTTCGTGCTCTACCCTGGAGAAGACCTCAAAGTTCACCTGGGCAAGTGTCCTTCTCTGTGATTATCTCCTGGAAATCCGGGAGAGGATGTAGTTGCACTGGTCAGCATGTAAAGTAGCGTGCCGTCCAGATAGGACGTGATGTGCAAAGTACCAGTAACTTGACATTCAAGGCACTTTAACTCCTGTTTCCATAGCTACACTGTAATCCAGACATTTGAGAGGCAGGCCTGCCTCTGCCAGGCCTGTCATTTCAGGGAAATAAATTAAAAGAGCTGATGACAAGGCCTGGATTATACAATTTCTTTAAAGTACAAAGCAGACCTGAAACCTAACCAGGAACAAATAGAGTTCAGACAAAATGGATAAAATCCATTTCCGGTAACCTTTGTAAGAAAATCTGAATGCAACCTCCTTTAGACATTTTGTTCCCCTGCTTCCAGAAGCAGCTTCGTATGCTGCACCTGGCAGTGTGATTTGTGGCACCATATTTTTCTTAGTTTTAAGAGGTGATATCATATTTTTTTTAACTGGAAGTTTGGAAAAAATAAACAGATGGGAAGACACTGGTGGTGGGGAGGCATGATGGAGAGAGAAAAAGACGGGAAGATGGGTGAGGCAGGTGCTAAAGGGCAAAGCTTCAGCACCAGACACTGAGATATTTGCATATTCACAATATGTTTCTGGCCCAGAGCACGTTTCTTGGGAGTTCTGTATGTATTTCTAGGTCTCTATATTTATCCGTGTCTCTGGCTACATATGTAAGACTAAGTTTGGAGGTGGTGTGTTAGCTGGATGCTTTGCAGCGGTACTGGGAGAGTTGCATGTTAAATATGCACTGGCCAGGGCGCCCCGGGGGGCTCGGTGCTTAAGCGTCTGCCTTCAACTCCAGGTCATGGATCCTGGGCTCCTGAGATGTGGCCCTGCATCGGGCTCCCTGCTTGGCGGGAAGCCTGCTTCTCCCTGTCTCACTCCTCCTGCCTGTGTTCCCTCTCTCAGTCTGTCTTTCCCTGTCAAATAAATTAAAAAAAAAAAAATCTTTAAAATAAATAAATAAATAAATAAGCAAGCAAGCACTGGCTGGCTGTCACATAAGAGGGGACATGCGGGAGGGGAGACTCCAGGCGGGAGGCGGGGGCACAGTGGCTGGCAATGACAGAGCCTTTCAATGTTATTTTCATCAAGTGTTTCTGAACCAGTTCATTTACTTTTGGAGTCCCCTTAATGCCAGACAGAAGCAGTCTGATAACAGAATTGGACTGTGCCGCATGGGGACAACTACCCTCTTCCGAAAGGCCCAGGCCAAGCTGCTTTTACCTCATGTGCCAGTTCAGGAGTGGGTAATTCTAATGGGAAATCAGGTAATGCCTGCTTGCCCCAGTGCTATTTATTTACTTATTTATTTTGGTAAATAAACAGGGAAGAACGTTGTTTTGGAAAGGAAGACATAGGAAAAGGGAGTTAGAGTAATAGATTATGTTCCTCAGTGTCAATCTGAGACCTTCTCACTACGAAGAAATGGTAATGAAGCGATGCTATGCAGATGTGAACTAACATGGTGATGTTGATCATTTTGCCGTATAGACAAGTGCATCAAATCAATCCATTGTACACCTTAAACTTATGCAATGTTATACATGTCAGTCATTTCTTAGTAAAGCTGGGGAGAAGAAAAAGGTATTATCACAGGGCCCTGTGCTCTCCCGGCAGTGTGGCCGCTAGCTGGCAGAGGAATGCACCAGTCGTTAAATCAGTTTACTTTTTGCCCTTTCCTTAGTGTTGGTAACACCCACACCATGCAGACCCTCTGGACCAGGTGAAACTGATGACTCACTGGTTGTTATTTTTTTTTCTTTTCTTTCTTTTCTTTTCTTAAGATTTTTATTTATTTGAGGGAAAAGGCAGGTACCTGTGGCATGCAAGTGGGGAGAGGGGCCAAGGGCCTAGCAGACCTCCTGCTGTGAGCATAGCACCCAGCTGGATCCCAGGACCCCGGGATCATGACCTGAGCAAAAGTCAGATGCTTAACCGACTGAGCCACCCAGGCACCCCTCAGCTGATTGTCTAGCATGTTCTAGAAAATTTACTTTTGGGACAACATATTCAAAACATTTTTATTGGATTATATACAACATTAAACTTTCCCTTGTAGTGATGTTTCAAATCCATTTTTTTTTAATTTAAAACTGCTTTGCAAAGGAATATCAGCCCATACATTTGCTTCCAATTAGGTGGATTTCTTTCTTTCTTCCAAATTGGAAAACAAAAGATGCTAATTAGGAAGTAAAATCATGAACACATGAAAAGTAAAGAAATTCATATGATAGTATTGTCCTGGGGGGATATGTGTGAGTAAGCGTGTGTATACACCACACACACACACACACACACACACACAAACAGACTTTTAGTTCATACTGGAGTGAGTTAGATGCAACAAAGTTTAAGCTAATGTAATGTGGATAACATTTTGAACATTGATTATTGTGCCTTAGCCCTCTACCTTTGCACGTGCAAGCTCTTAATCCTGTCCTACCCAATGCATCCATCTGCATGGGCAGGGGAGGGTGGACCATGGGGAGAAGGCAGATAACCTTCCATGTGCAAACTGAGACCATGCAATGGGGTAAACACCTGTCAGCCAGGCTATTGATTTGAGAATGGTATTTTCCAGTCCAGAGTAGAGAAGACCCTTCTTTGGCTTATGATGGCCTGACCTGCCTGAGGTAATGAACTTTGGATCTAGTGGATTGTAAGTGATATGTCCCCTTTTCCAGGCAGGAGGAATGGTGGGAAGAAGATGAGAGAAAGGGAGAAAGAGGAGAGAAGTGAAGGTAAATGGGTCCCGATTTTCGTCTTTTCCAGACTTTCCAATTTTTGGGGGGCCTGGGGAAAGTGTTTTGCAGGTTGGCCCATGCACTCTGAGCCCCCACCATATCAAAGTAAATAATGGTGGCAGAGGAGGTTCTAGGGCCCCTAAGACCACCCCCAGGTTTGATGATGTCCTAGGAGGACTCATAGCACTCCACATATAGTCTGACTCATGGTTGTGATTTATTACAATGAACAGATACAAAACAATATCCACAAAAGGTAAAGGAGCCTGGGGTTAAGACTGAAGGAAACCAGATGCAGTCTTCCAAGAGATCCCCCCTGTGAAGTTGCACGGGATGTATTTGATTCACCTCGGCAGTGGTTGTGACAACACATGTAAAATGCTGTCTTCCAGGAAGCTCATTAGAGAGTCAGTGCCCCGGGATTTTATTGGGAACTGATCATGAAGACATTCTCTTCCTGGCATGCACCAAAACTCCAGACTCCCAGGGGAAAGCAGGTGTTCAGTATAAACCACATTATTTGCACAAATGCTTTAGAGATACTGGGAACTCTCCCCAGTTCCAAGTTCCCAGATGCCAGCTAAGAGCCACCCTTGTGAGTGGGCCTTAGGGTGGATAACATTCTCAGGCTGGCTGTAACTCTTTTTTGCACCAAGGGTGATCGGGCAGACTGGATCTGAGCATAGAGTTTCTGGGCAGGCTTTGGTTCTCAAATGGCATGAGTGCTACCTTATAAGACCATGGACTGCCACAGGGTGCACTGTGCAAGGAGGGATGATCCCGCAGGAGAAGCTGGGCTGCCTGAAGTTCACTGGCACAGATGGAGGATTTGGCAAGGTTGGTGTCTGTAGCCAGGAGTAAGGGAAGGCCAGGTTGTTCGGGGAGCCTCATCCAGAGCATTTGCAAAGCCAGAAGAGTGGATCACAAGCATATCGGCCCCAAATATCCAGGACCAGAGAAAGCCCAGAAGTCCCTTTCCCTCAATGCTGGGGGACACAAGGCACCCTCTCTCCCATGTACTCGGATGCCCTTTGGATTATAAACAGAGAAGCAAGGAAATCCTGAACATTGCCTAGGTTACTGCTTAGGGTCTCAATCATTGTTTTAAGCCAGACTCCATATTGAATACATTTTCCCTCCACTCACCAGGGGGTAGGTATTTGGAGGTCACACCAGATTAACAACTGAATTTTAAAATTATATTTTTCCCTATGTCAGCACTGTAGTATCAGTTGAACTCTGTGTCTTTACTACACTAGTAATTTCTATGTAATTCTTGAGAAAGGATATTATTTTATAGTCTAAAGATGTTTACTATTTCACTGCCCAAATGTTTTTCCCTTTTTAGGTGCCTCCTAAAAATAAGAATATGTTGTCACTAGTGTTTTCCAAAGTGAAACTTTCCAAAGTGCTCAAGATTCAAAATCTAAGACATATCCAAAATATAAAGCTCTTTAAAGTGAACAATATGTGATAGATAGTCTTCAAAGATCACTACCAACAGTCCTTTGCCTCCCTACTTGGGCAAGCTGATTCATCCATTAAGCAGAGACGCCCCTCTTCTTAAATCTAGGCTGGCCCCTTGGCCCCTCTGGTTGGCTTTGATCCTTAGAATACAGCAAAAATCACTCATGCCAGTTCTAAGCCTAGCTTTTATGAAGCCTGACATAGTTTTTCTTTTCTCTAGGAAAGCCCACTGCCACATAAGAAATGCAGTGCTGTGAATATGTCCCATTAGGTATGTGGCAAGGCCACACGGAAGGGCACTGAGAAGTCCCACCAACAGTAAGAAGTGAGCCCCAGACCTGTAAGCCCAGTTGAACTGTCCAGTTCATATCCAGCCATTTAGATCATCCCAGATAAGACCCCATATACCACAAAGCAAAGCCACTGTTGCTGTCCAAATTCCTGATCTGTGGATTCATGAGCAAATGAAATAGTTGTTATTATAAGTCCCTAAATTTCAGGGTAGTTTCTAATGCAGCAATAGATAACTGGAATACATTTAACTTACCAACAGAATTAAAAAGGCAACCTAAAAAAAAAAAAATAAGCACAGAGTCTTTGTTATCTACACAAAATAGTTTTAACTCAGACTTTTGAAGTCAAATTATCCTCCAAATAGCATATGATTACCAAATCTTCCAGTCATTTTGACATGAAAATTTTTTGTGTCTTTTGACAGTACAAATCAAGGAACATCAAAATTTACTGTTGTTGTTGTTTTTTTTTTTTTTCCCCAGGTGGGAGTAAAAAACATACCATTAATTCTGTGCAGCTATCAGTACCAGTATTTGCTGCTTTGGTAAATTGATTTCAGCTCTTTGTCCGAGGAAACATTAAAAAAATTTTATTATAGAATTTCCCCAAAATATACAAAAGTAGAAAATTAGAATAAGGCAGTCCCCATGTCTCTTTCAGGCAGATTCAACAACGATTAACATTCTGCTTTTTTTTTTTTTCTTTATTTTTTCCTGAAGTATTGATGTTCTGACCACTTTTCTCATGAGCAGGTTTTTTTCTGGGCCCCTGTATCTGAACCTCATGGCAGAAACTGGAAGAGAACGAGGAGGAAGAGAAAGGAAATGTGCTTCGGTGAAAAACTTGATAATCTGCATACTCACGTCCTGTTCCCATTTTCTTTAATCAGGAGACTTACTTTCCATTTAGCACTCTAGTTAGTACACGGAGGAATACTGACTCCAAAACTGAGATGGAGTGCTTAGCTTTACTGAATTTGTAGCAATGACTGGAGTTCTACCTTTAATAAGTGCCTCTGGTATAAACACTTCCAGAACCCATAGTTTAAAAAGGCGTCCTTCTGCATAAAGCTTGAAACAAAATTTAAACAAGATTTTGATCACAGGTTTATAATAGTTTCAGGACAAAAGCTTTGGCTTAAGATGTCTTAGGAGTTGCTGTTGGGTCTTTGACTGAGAATGTAGTGTGTGTTATACATTAGCTGTTTAATGTGTTCAGCTGTTGAATCCAACATTGCTCAGAAGGTTTAAACATTGGCAGTCATGAAAACAAACACTGGTTCACATTCCCAGGGCCTAAAAAGAAATCAAAGGAAGCCTAATAGAAGGCAGACTTAATCATTTTCCTTCATACAGCTAATAGATGTGAAAAACCAACCTTCAGTTTTCCATTTAAGTAGTAATCTTTGTAATTACATCTGGGTTACAGAATGTAATGCTATGTTTCTTCTCCATAGTCGTAAAATGAAAACAATCTTTTACATAGGCCTTTGGATCATATGACCATGGCAGGCTTAATGAGAATCAGGTAGTGGGCCAAAAGGAAATGTATTTGAGAGTCTCTCCCTCTTTCTTTCCTTCTTGAGAATCTGTGTCAGAGTTGTCTTTGCCTTGGGGTCATTGTTTTCTCTGTCAGTTTATGGATACGGAGAGGGACAGAATAGAAAGAGCAGAAAATTGGGTGAGTATAGGTAGGTCAAGCAGGAATTGGCTGGGAGAAGGCTGGTCAGCTTGTTGGCAAGCCTGCTAGTTTTGGGGAAAGCTTTTGGGAAGGCTGAGCTGACTTTGTTTGCTATTAAAACTGTGGTAGAGCCTGAGTGTTGAGAGAAGGGTCATAACTATTTGAGAGGTATTTCTCACTGCGGTAAGAAGCTTATATTTATCATATGTTGCTTTTCAAAGGTTGTCCTTTCAAGAATTTGATTCTCTTGGAAACACAAAGAAGGCCATGAGATAACAACATGGTGCCTTGTTTCCTAACTATGGTGTGAAAAGGACAGAGTCCCAAAAAGGGAAGATCTGGCTGAAGGTTTTTGACTCACTTTGTTCTAGCAAGGCCTATGGCTAAGTAGCTAAATGTACTTGGATTCATCAATATATCTTATGTTTTATATGCAAAGTGAATATAATAAAATTTGTACTTCCTACATGAAAAGATAGCTTTTAAAATTCAATGGCATTAGCTGGGGGCTTGAAAACATTGAAAAAGTTCAAGTAGTGTATGAAGGCCTGGTTGTCGACCTTTGTGGTATGTTTAGAGTGCCAACCTCATGCAAAACAGAGCGTTCGGAAGAGAAGTTTCAAAGAAGCATGTCAGATATGACTACTAATATAAACATGATTGTAATCCATAAGTAAATCATTTGTTCCTGAGACAAGGAAGTTAGGCAGAAGTGAAATAAACACATGGATTTTATCATCATTTTTTCCCTTGTGATTGGCATTCGCTGGTACATCAACAGGTATTTGATCCTTATTCAAAGCATACAGATGCCTGGTGTAGGAACCTGCACATGCGCGCACACGCACTGTATTTCTAGGAACTGCTACAGCCTGATAACCCTAAACACAATCGAAATGAGCATTGTTGATTTGTTGACCGTAAAGTGTTAGAAACGGAGAGTTCTCTAAAAGCCTGAGCTCCACCAGAGAAAATAGATCACTGTAAGAATTAACTAACACCTTCTGTTTCTGCTTTCTATTACTGCATAATGAACCACCCCCAAAATGAACAGGCTTAAACAATATGCATTGTATTGCTTATGCTTCTATGAATGAGGAACTATGGCAAAGTTCACCAGGAGATGACCCAACTCTGCTGTACGTAGTGTCACCTGGGGTAGCTCAGCTGAGCTTGAGGATCTGATTGGCTGGGGTCCTTCAGTCTCCTCCATGCTGCTTCTCTCTCCCTGCAGTTTCTCACCTGCTAGGGGCTCTCCCTCCCTGTGGCCTGTTTTCCAATGAGATCCAAGATTCCCTTCCAAGAGGGCAAAATGGTAGCTGCAAGGTATCTTAAGACCTAGGCTTGGAACCAACGGCAGTAACCTTCCTCCTGAAATCTTGTTGTGTGAGGAAAAGGAACTCCTGAATGTTTGCACCACGCTGCTGCGGGGTTCATTCTGTGGCTGAGTAATTCCTTTTGGTGACAGCCTGAAAGCCTGGCTTATTAGAGGGCTGAAGCTTTCTCCTTCTGTCCCTTTTGTTTTTAGCATGGAACGCAGACCTTTCCTGGGGCAGCCAGGAATCCCACTGTCTGGATGAGTGTTTGAGATAAGAAGAGCGAGCATTTCGCCATTGTGTTTGCGTTATTGCGGGGAGGGAGGTTTCAGCCCTTGTTGAGAAGACAATCCAATTAAACAGAATATCTGTTGCCCAGAGAATTACAGTTCTTCCAGGTGAATTTAGTAAGAAGGGGCTGCCCTGGGAGTTTCAAAGGGGTTGCTGCAGAGAGAGAAAAGGTATAAGGATACAGAATTAAATGGTAACAACAAATATTAATATTCATGACAGCTCGCCAAAGAACCTTAAAGGAAGAGGGGGCAGTCTGAGCTAATGAATTATTTCCATAAACCCTTACCTTAATAAACAGTTGAAGAGAATGAATCTGGCATCCATACGATCCTAAGATTCTAAATGTCATAGTTGAGAACCGGAATAAACCATACCCCCTTGCTCAAATACGTGTGAGTTAATTCACATCTTAGTTGGACTATATGCAGTCTGATAGGTTGACAAGTAGCAGATGTGTATATTGAAAAATCAAAAGACAGAAATCAGCTGCTCACTGTGAGGCCTGACCTCCCTAGCCCTTTTCCCAAGGCTTCTGAACTTTGAAAGGGTTGCTACTCTGTTACCAGAAAATGGGCCCAAAAAACATGAGAACTTAAGAAGAAAAATAATAGAACAACAACAGTTCACATGAAAATGTTTGTCTCAGGTCCTTTCTATGGCTTTCTGCGTCTGAAGTGATCAGCTGAAGGGAAACTACGAAGGAGGACACAGTGGGGAAGAAGGCCAATGCCAATGAAAAGGATGGTCTAGTTCACCCTCTGCCTCCTTCCCTCTCTCCTCCTCTACTTGCAGAGGGCAGCTGCTATTGGGGTTTTTCTCCAGGTGGGCATGAGTCTGTGTCCAGCTTGTCTCATCTAGGTCAGATGGGTCCTTGGATTTCCTTTTATGACAGCCTCTTTATTCCGGGACAGTGGAATATTCCAGCTTCAGTCCACTCTGGTCTCCTCTCAGGAGGACCTGGAGAACTGCCCATGTTAAGCAGAGACCAGTGCTGTCAACACTGCTGAGGGGAAACCCGCTTTCTGTTGACTCGCCACATTTTCCATTCATGGCCACAAATGGGCACACAGAGCTCTTTTTCTTTAGCTTTCTCTATGGATTTCTCCTCATCTTTGTGACTGCTGAATGTATATTGTTTTGGTGTCTGGGGCTTGGAATGGAGCCCTCTGTTTCTTTGGGAGACTGCTTTTAGGGCTATGGCTTTAAATCCCTATCTCTGGGCTAATACCTTTCAAATTTGTGTCTTCAAACAAGCCTTCCCTCATGATTCCAGTCTCCTAGATATAAGTGAGACTGGACATCATCTTTAAGTGTTGGTAGGCAACTTAACTTAATTTATTTAAAAAGAATCACTTGATAAATGGTCTGTCCCCACCCAAACACACATGTGTGTGCACGCACACACAGACACATTTGCACAAGCACACGTCTCTCTCCTGGGCCATCCTATGTCTGTAAAGGCTCCCTCCCAACCCCACCCACTCAGTCGTTCAAGGCCAAGTATCTAGGAGTCATTTCTTATTTTTCTCCTTTACTCACCAGCAATGTTCGCCATTTGATCTCTAAAATATAACCAGAATCCATCTTTTTCTCCATATTTTTACTATTAACCCCTTAATCCAAGTCTCTAAACTATCATTTCAAATAAATTAATCCACTGTCTTCCTAACTGGTTTTCCTACTCCTCTTGCTGTCGGCAGCCAATTCCCTATACAGGAACCTAAGTGGTATGTTAAAGAAGGTAAATCTGGGGTGCCTGGGTGGCTCAGTGGGTTAAAGCCTCTGCCTTCGGCTCAGGTCATGATCTCAGGGTCCTGGGATCGAGGCCTGCATCTAGGCTGTCTGCTCAGCCTGCTTCCTCCTCTCTCTCTACCTGCCTCTCTGCCTACTTGTGATCTCTCTCTCTCTCTGTCAAATAAATAAAACCTTAAAAAAAAGAAGGTAAATCTGAACATGCCTGCATCAAATCATCCAATATCTTCTTGCCACACATAAAGTAAAATCACACTGCTTAAGCCCCGCATGAGCTGAGCGCACCCGTCACTCCCACTTCATCTAGCGCCTCCCTCCCACCTGCTCATTATGACTCTATCCTCCTTCCTGCACCTCCAGCACCTCATGTCCCTGCCTTAAATCTTTTGCATATGCCTTCCTCTTTGCTTGGAATATTTTCTCTCCAAATCCCTTTATACATGGATTCTTGTAATTCGGTTGTCAGATCATCATCTGACGAATAAGTCCTTTTCCAGCCACCTGGGACGTCACCCTCTCTTATGTCCTTTAGAGCATTTCCCACTATCTGAGATTGGTTATGAAACATCTCTCCTGGTAGCATGTAAGCTCCTTTAGAGTGGGAACCTTGCCTGTTTACTCTATTGAATCTCCAACACCTAGAATATTTTCTGGTACATACTGTTTTCTCAGCAAATATTTGTTTGATAAAAGCTTTTTAACTAGAAGCACCTAGAAGGTGTTTGATGTGTTTGTTAGATGAATGAATATATGAGAGATGCTGACATTTGCTGGTGCTATTCTGGGAAAGAATTCTTCCCAGTACCTCCCACCCCACCCCATTCTATTTGGATGAATCCATCTGACTTGGATTTTTGATCAGTATATGCATTATGGTCTAGCCAGATTCCTATGCCATAAATGGGTGTAGTCGTTCTCTCAAATATTTTCCCAAACATATCTGACTGGACCTTGGTACTCTTACCTTATTGGAGAGTATTATTATTGAAACATCAAATGTTCTTTCTACATTTTCTACCAGGCCTAGGATTCCATGAGTCTCTCTTCCTAATCTTTTTTTTTGGTAAGTTTTATTTCTTTTTTTTATAAACATTTTATTAATTTATTTGACAGAGACAGCAAGGGAGGGAACACAAGCAGGGGGAGTGGGAGAGGGAAAAGCAGGCTTCCAGGGAGCCCGATGTGGGGCTCAATGCCAAGAACCTGGGATCATGACCCAAGCCGAAGGCAGATGCTTAATGACTGAGCAGCCCAGGTGCCTCTGTCTTTTGTTTTCTTTAGCTAAATGTGTAGGAGTTAGCAGCAGTATCTGTGTACTGTCTTCCATAAGCAGTGGAGTCAAAGGCTAAGGGGGTACCTGACTTGACTCTTGCAAGATTTCTGCAGCCATAGAGGAACAGAATAATCTTTATGGCCAGATTCCTTGCCATTTCTCTTAAAGTGTGCAAAACGCTTTTCATGCTTACTAACATTGACCTTTAAGCATTTTGCCATTATAACAAGGAATTTAGCTTTATGTCATTTTAAATTCCTGGCAATAAGCCACAGTGGTTCCATTTTGTAAATATTTACATTTGGAAATTTGATGCAAATTCAACTTTAGAAAAATAATATTCCTCAAACCTCAAACCACACGCCATGGTTGAACTTGAAGTTTGGTCTGATATTTTGCTTGCCTTCAAAGGATTTTTTTATAAACTATAAATTAATTGGTTTATTCTGCACAATGAATGGTGATAAACAAGATGTGAAAGATTAGAAAGTACCATAGAATTCTTATTTGTTTCTATAATTGACAATTTTAATGTATATATTTTATTTATTTAAAAATCAAGGATTATTTTGGATATGGAGCCCAAAGGGGAACCCTCCTACACTGTTGGTGGGAATGCAAGCTGGTGCAGCCACTCTGGAAAACAGTATGGAGGTTCCTCAAAAACTTGAAAATAGAACTACCCTACGACCCAGCAATCACACCACTGGGTATTTACCCTAAAGATACAAATGTAGTGATTCTACAGATAATTATACTAAGGTCCAACAATGTCCACAATAGCCAAACTATGGAAAGAGCCTAGATGTCCATCAACAGATGAGTGGATAAAGAAGATGTGGTGTGTGTACATACACACACACACACACACACACACTCACAATGGAATGCTATGCAGCCACCAAAAACCCGAAATCTTGCCATTTGCAATGATGTGGATAAAATTAGAGGCTATTATGCTAAGCAAAATAAGTCAATCAGAGAAAGACAATTATCATATGATCTCTCTGATATAAGGAATTTGAGAGGCAGGGTGGGGGGTTGTGGGGCTAGGGAGGGAAAAAGTGAAACAAGATGAGACCGGGGAGGGAGACAAACCATAAGAGACTCTTAATCTCAGGAAACAAACTGAGGGTTGCTGGAGGGTGGGGGGGAGCGATAGGGTGGCTGGGTGATGGACACTGGGGAGGGTATGTGCTATGTATGGTGAGTGCTGTGAATTGTGTAAGACAGGCAAATCACAGACCTGTACCCCTGAAACAAGTAATACATTATATGTTAATAAAATAAATAAATAAATAAAATCAATGATTTATACCTATTTTAAATAAGAATGGGTAAATTAATAAACTTCATATATATACATATATATATGAAGAGAGAGGCAAAAATATACGCGTGTGTGTTCACACACATATGATATATGTGCGTAAAATATTACTTAGAGGATTTTTATGTTTCTTTTTCCAATGCCATAATTCGCCTGCCAAAAATCTTCAAAACTTTCTAATTGAGCCTCTCTTTAGCTTTTTCAGGTAGGAATACTAACACTAGAAATGAGTCCAAATTTTTATAATACCATATATAGAAATGAGTGGTTATTGAACATTTTTTGGTAGGGGTATTGTGCTCTTCCCTGAAGTAATATAAAATATTAGACAGTGGTATAAATTGTTATTGTGGTATTATGGGAAGTAGATAGAAAAGGGATATAAGTGTTCTGGGTTCTAATACTATCGGTACTACTAACTAATTATTTGTATTTATAGATAAGCCACAGTCTTCTGCCTGTCAGAACCTATCACCTTGTTCTTCAGGAAAATCTTCTGAAAGATACTAAAGTACATTTCATTACAAAATATTTCTATGCCTAAAAACTTTCAGGAACTGCTTATAATATTCCTTGTGTAGTATTGAAAATTCAGTGAGAATAATGTCATATTGTAGGCACTGAGAAGGTCTGTAAGAGCAAAAAGGTTGATTAAAAAAACAACAACATTTCTCAAGCAGTTTTGCTCACAGAACTTCATTTTTAAATCATCTTAATTTTTTTTCAGAACACCTATCAAATCTTGTGATTTAAGTGTTCTGCAATAACCCAGCATAGGTAGTATCCTCACGCTGCATGACTTCCGAGGGTTCTTTCAGACCCTAGCAGTCTATGATTCTTTACATCACAGACCTGATTTGTGGCAGAAACAAGACCCGGCTCTCAAACATCTGACTTTGAGCAAATCTTTTTCTACTGTGAAATTATTTGGAGATCCTGTGACTTTTACATTTTTACTGTTGTACATGATTTGAAATAAGTCGACCCTTGTTTGTGGCTATCCAGTGGGTTACAGTGATGTTTACCTTAATGAAATTTGAGTTGTAACATTAAAAAGCAATTCAACAAATGTCCATATTAGAAGAACAGGAGTTCCACTTGGATTCAGAAAAAATGGCAAGTGATTCAAGGTACATGAGGAAGGAACAACTGACCTGGTCTCTGATGATATATAGTAATGGTGGGTGGGAAGGAAGGAAGACCTCCATACTCATTCAATATTTCATTGTCCACTGATGGGAAGAATGTTGATGGCATTGCCAGCTGCAGGTGGCTGTAGGGGAGGGGAAGCAATGCTGATGATGGGGAGGGCTAGGAGAGGGGACTGGACTAGAGGGATTCTCTGAAGGGGGAGAATCGATATACCCAATTATGTACAATGTGTGATGAATAAAGCAAGACCAATTTAAAGAGCGTGATGATGATAAGGGAAGGGCATCTAGCTTGTTATAGGGATAGAGGACAGGGGCAAACCTTAGACTTCACTACACATCAAAGCTTCTATAAATAATAATAGAATTTTTAAGTCTAGAAAGAATACAGGGAGATCATTAAGGTTTTTTCTGCCCCTAAAAAAGTTCTCTTCAGTTTTTAATAATGGGTAATACAATGGCTTTATCATGTTTTTAATAACACCCCTTGATAAAGTATTTGTACAGCTAATAATTTCTCAGTAGTTTGTGCCACGTGCATATTCTGGAACATCTTTTCTATTTGTTCCATTTCTTTTTATATAGATTGAAAATTGATAATATAATCAGTAAGCCTCATATCTCTCCCTAAAGGTAATAGGGGGAGAAGGCTTTGTTAGTCGTTCCTTCTCAGATCTAAACTTTGAAGTTTTCGTGAAGTTTTCTTCATGGAAATTATTTAGGAACTTCAGTATTATTTTGATGGCCCAGCTTCAGTTTCTCTCCATTCTGTTTTAACTGAAGAGTCAATAACCTGATACAGTTCTCTTGTTGGGGGCGGGGGGAAAGGCCATTCAAATAATGAATGGATAGTTTGTATTTTCTACAAGTTGTGGCCTTATTATATAAACAGAAAGAACCGTTTTGAACTTCTTAAAAGAGTACTATACATTTATCTTAGGTCAGTTTGATATTCAATACATCAAGTCTCCTGTTAATCCCCTCTCCCTGAATAAATAAAAATGCTTCCTTGCTCCTTTGCCAGACACAGGCAGTTGCTTTGGAGAATATGTAAATAACTTTCTGAAATACATTTTCAAACTCCTCCCCCAGCACTGTGATTATCTGTATTTTTTCGATTCAAAGACTAACTCCAGCACCACAATTTCTTGGGACAAAGAAGCACATTTCCCAGGTAGAACAGAAATGACAGAGAATTTTCCTGCAGCTTACAAAGCCCACTACTTAATATTATTTTTCTAAATCTACGGTAAAGAAATTGATCTATTGATAATTTTAACAGGAGTCTGAGAAAATAAAGACAGTGTATCAAATTCCTGTCATTGGCAATATTCTTCTCTTTGGGATGTCTCATCATGGAGACATTACAGATATTTGCAAAGGGAAATGAGAAGGCATAAGTTATTTTATTTATAGGCAATTCAAATTCTTCCTACGAAGAATTTATAGCATCATATAAAAAAGCTAAAATATCGGCATTCTCACTTCCAATCCTGCACATCCTTTTAAGTCACTGTCCCTAATCCTCACATCCTCCCAAACTCCCCCAAATGCTAATTTCACTCCCTCCAATATATTTTTTGCAAGATTAGCTCTTTTCTGTCTACCTCAAAGTCAGGTAACTGTACTAGTTTCCTGGATTTGCAGTAATTTGCACTTTGACCTTGTTTAAAGTATACAAATATTTAGCTTGTGAATAATATGAATAATGTAACTATTTGCTGACTGTTCTGCTAAAAAGGTACCGTGTGACATGCCTATAAAATGTTGCTTATTTCTAAAACAGTAGCAAAATAAGTCATAAATACTGGTGTAAAACTATGGGGTGGAGAGACAGTTAATTGACTTGTGATGATTTGAGGGAGCTAGACTCAACTGATTTACTATTCTTGGAGTTGATGAATTTTATTACATTCCCAGTGTCATGTAGTAGGGAGTCCTTTTCGTCTGGGCTATTAATTTGACATGTTTATAGTGGTTTTTACTAACCTGTGTACAAGGGCCAGTTTCAGCAGAATCACTTAAGTTTTTTCAAATGGCAAATTCTTGTGCTTACCTGATTCTGACTGTATCACGGTTTCCAAGGACGGGCTTTGGGACGCGCATTTTAAACAAGCAGTTCTGGCTATTCTCACATTAAAACACTTGAGAGTCACTGGTTTATAACAAGATGTATATTCTAACCCAAATCTGTCGAACTTGGCAGTCTGTTTAGAGAGCCAGCTATTAGTTTTTCTAGAACATTCTTGAACATTCTATAGGTCACATTGTTGCATGTCCCACCCACTAAAGATAAGAAGCACCTGAGACTCTGCCCACTCTCTTTTATTTATTTGTTTGTTTGAGAGAGAGAGAGAGAGAGAGAGAGAGAGAACACAAGTGGGGGGAGGAGCAAAGGGAGAGGGAGAAACAGGCTCCCCATCTAGGCAGGGAGCCCAACGCAGGACTTGGTCCCAGGACCCTGGGAACATGACCTTAGCTGAAGGCAGATGCTCAGCCAACTGAGCCACCCAGGCAATGTTTCTGGAGCTCCAAAAATGTGGAAGCCTTTTTAAAATCATTCTGCCACCCTAGCATAATTCCAATACACTAAATGGACCTGAATTTTACTATAACTTAATCATAGGCCAACCTTGCTTAAAAATTGAAGCAAATATCCTGAATATAATATTAGGAAGTTGAAAGCAACATCATGTTAATTGAATGATACATTTTTATGTCAGGAATGCAAAGATTGCTTCGACGGCATAAAAATCCTAACATAAAAATTGGTTGCTATATTAACAAATCAAATTAGAAAGAAATTACATGGCTGCCTCCACTGATGAAAATGCAGCTGATGAATTTCAATTCCCAATCTTCACTTTTAATTGAAATTTGAAAATTTAACAGTAATCCAGAGTAGAATCCACAAGCATGCATTACATTTATCTGTCATATATGTCTCTAATCCATGCTAGACTTAGATGATATTTCTAACTCCATCATTCCCTCTATACTTACTGACAATATTCTCTAAGAATGTATGAATTTTGATATGTTTATCATTCAATTAGAAAAATTTCTTATTTTTTTTTTAAGATTTTATTTATTTGACAGAAACACAGCCAGAGAGGGGGGACACAAGCAGGGGGAGTGAGAGAGGGAGAAGCAGGCTTCCCGCTGAGCAGGGAGCCCGATGTGGGACTCCATCCCGGGTCTCCGGGATCATGACCTGAGCCAAAGGCAGTTGCTTAACCAACTGAGCCACCCAGGCGCCCGGAAATATTTCTTAGTTTTAAAAATCCCTTTAACCCCTGGGTATGATTTTAATTTCCCTCCCGTATTAGGGCCTTTCTGGGTAACTTATACTTTTTTTTTTCTTTTTAGTCATTCCTTTGATTCCAAATATATTTTGTTACTAAGACACCTGGCTGGCTCAGTTAGTTAAGCATCTGACTCTTGATCTCAGCTCAGGTCCTAACCTCAGGGTTGTGAGTTCAAACCCTATGTTGGGCTCTGCAATAAAATAGATAGATAGATAGATAGATAGATAGATAGATAGATAGATGGATGCCCTATGTTGGGCTCTTCAATAAAATAAATAAATAGATAGATAGATAGATAGATAAATAAATTTCTATTGTTGTCCAGTAACCTACTCTATAAGGCTTTAATATTTGGGAATTTACAGAATCTTGTTTATGGCCTAGCATATGTTTCATTTGTACTAGAAAAGAATGAATATTCTTCAGTGCCTAGGAGTCTTATTTCATAAATTAGTCAAGGTGGCTGATAGTTTGGGTCAGATTTTCTATGTATTTTCCAGTTGTTTTCTTTCATTTAATCATCACTAAGAAGGTGTGCTAATATCTACAACTATAATTGTGATTTTTCTGTTTTTCTCTTCAACTTGTCGATTTTTGCTTAATACATTATTAAATTCTGTTATTCAACACATACAGACTTATAAATACTATGTTTTCCTCAGGAACTGACTCTTTTATTGTAATGAGAATATCCCCCTGTGTCTTTGGTTTGCCCTTTGTCTTGAAGTCTTCTGTATGACCTGATATTATATTGCCTCTCCAGCTTACTTATGCTTACTCTTGGCATGACATATTTTGTCCATCCATTTACTCTCCATTTATCTCTGTTTTTCATATACTTAGTGTGTCTCTTATATGTGATATATAGTTGGGTCATATTTATATTATCTATTCTGACAAACTTTGCTTTTTAACTTGAATGTTTAGACAATGTATATTTAATATCATTATTGACATGAGTAGATACCAATGTATTGTTTTGTTGTTTGTTTCCTATTTGCGCTGCTTGCTTTTTAACTTTTTTCATTTTGCCTTCTGTTTCCAGTTATTTCTAGGAATTGTAATATGCATTTGTTACTTATCAAAATCACTTTGGAGGTAATGTTGCACTTCTTCATGTAAAATATAAGAAACTGGGGTGCCTGAGTGGTTCAGTTGTTAAGTATCTTCCTTCGGCTCAGGTCATGGTGCTAGAGTCCCAGGATCAAGCCC
Source organism: Spilogale gracilis (assembly GCA_004023965.1). Taxonomy (NCBI): domain Eukaryota; kingdom Metazoa; phylum Chordata; class Mammalia; order Carnivora; family Mephitidae; genus Spilogale; species Spilogale gracilis. Next base: position 60,757 of record PITA01004334.1, read on the forward strand.
CAAGTTGGGCTTCCTGCTTAGAGGAGAGCCTGCTTCTCCCTGTCTCACTCCCCCTGCTTGTGTTCCCTCTCTAGCTGTGTTTCTTTCTGTCAAATAAATAAATAAAATCTTTAAAAATAAAGAAATTAATTAATAAAATATAAGAAACTTACAACAGGTTAGTCCTATCTCACTTCTCTTTCTTTGTGTTATTGTCATCATATTTTGTTTAAAAATATTCATAGAATTAAAAAATATAGCCTTTTATATCTATCTATACATTTACCATATCCATACTTCTTGATCTCTTCCTATAAACCCTTTCTATCTGGTATTATTTTTCTTTAACCTGAAAAACTTTCTGTGGTGTTTTTTGAAGCAAATCTGTTGATAATGAGTTCTCTTAAGTTTCATTTACCTGAAAATATCTTTACGTTTCTTTAATTTTTTTATTGATACTTTCATAGGATAAGGACTCGCAGGTTGACTTTTTTTTTTTTTTAAGCAATCGTCAGTTCACAGCAAAATAGAATGGGTACAGAGATTTTTTTTTTTTTAATTTTATTTATTTATTTGACAGAGAGAAACACAGCTGAGAGAGGGAACACAAGCAGGGGGAGTGAGAGTGGGAGAAGCAGGCTTCCCGCCAAGCAGGGAGCCCGATGTGGGACTCGATCCCGGGCCTCCGGGATCGTGACCTGAACCGAAGGCAGTCGCTTAACCAACTGAGCCACCCGGCACCCGGTACAGAGATTTCTAATATACTCCCTGCCCTCACATATACACAGTTGCCCCCACTATCAACATCTTGCTCCACAGCAGTACATTTATTACAAAAGATGTAGCTACTTTGGCACATCATTATCATCCATAGTCCCTAGTTTACATTAGAGTTCGCTCTTAGTGTTTATATTATATGGATTTTGACAAATGTATAGTGACATACATCCTCCATTGTAGCATCCTACCACAATAGTTTCACAGCCCTAAAATCCACTATGATTTACCTGTTTGTGTCCCTCTTCCCGCAACACCAAGCAACAACTGATCCTTTTACTGTCTCCACAGTTTTGTCTATTACAGAATGTCACATAGTTAGAATTAGGCAGTTGTGGTTTTTCTTTGTATTTATTCTACCTTGGGACGTTGGAGATTCTTGAAACTTTTTTTTAGTTTTAGAACAAACTTTGAGCATTTTTTCATAATTATTTCTTCCAATATTTGTGTTTTCTCCATGTTTTAGTTTTCTCCTTTGGACTTTCATTACTCATATACTGCATTGCTTGATATTAATTGATAGAACATCAAAGTTCTGTTCATTCTCTCTTGTTATTTTTTCTCTTTTTATTTTAGAGATAAGGAGCAAGAGCACATGAGTGGGACAGGCAGAGAGAGAGAGAGAGAATCTCAAGCAGACTCCATTTTGAGCATGGAGCTAGATGTGGAACGTGGTCTTGGGACCCTGAAATCATGACTTGAACTGAAATCCAGAGTCTAATGCTTAACTAAATGAGCTATCCAGGTGCCCTGCTTTTTTTTTTTTTTTAAAGATTAATTTATCTATTTTAGAGAGAGAGAGAGAGAATGCAAGTAGGGGAAGGGGCAGAGGTAGAGGGATAGAGTCTCAAGCAGACTCCCCATGGAGCACAGAACTGGACATGGGGCTCAAAGCCGAGCTCTATCTCATGACCCTGAGATCAGAACCTGAGCCAAAATCAAGAGTCGTGCTCAACTGACTGAGCCACCCAGGTGTCCAATAATTTTTATTGCTTTTAGTTCACTGATTCATTCTTCTGCTATGCCCAATGTGCAAGTTTTTCATTTTTGCATTGTATGTTTTGATTCTAGATTCCATTGGTTGTTTGTAACAGTTTTGAAATCTCTGCTGATATTCCCCATCCTTTCATCCACTAAGGAAGTTTTTAAAAGTTTTTTTTCTTAAATATATTTATTATAACTTTTTTGAATTCTTTGTCTATTATTCATTTGGTGGTCATATTGATATTTTTAAAAAAAATTGAAACTATCATTGTTTTCAAATAATCAATACTTACCTTGAGATTTAATACTAAACTGTTAAAATCTAATGAGTTGGATATATAATCAACTTAAATAATCAAGACACTTAGTGTCTAAATATACTCAAATAAAATGCACAAAGTTGTTTTAAACATAAGAATTTATTGACACAGGGGCGCCTGGGTGGCTCAGTTGGTTGGGCGACTGCTTTCGGCTCAGGTCATGATCCTGGAGACCCGGGATCGAGCCCCACATTGGGCTTCCTGCTCGGCGGGAGGCCTGCTTCTCCCTCTCTCAGTCCCTCTGCTTGTGTCCCCTCTCTGGCTGTGTTTCTCTCTGTCAAATAAATCAATAAAATTAAAAAAAAAAGAATTTATTGACACAAATCGATATAATATTTTTCTTGAATAAAATGCTTCACTAATGTAAAGATGTATGTTCTCCAAGAACTAATCAAATTCAAGGAAAGTTTAATTAAAGATCAGATATGACTTTTGTGTGTATTAAATATTCTGACACTTAAGTTCATCTGGAATAAAAATGTATCAATAGAAATCTAGATCTGATTGAAGGCAAGTACAGGGAGCAGCTACCATAATATACTAAAAAAGCTATAGTTATTAAAATATAAGAATATTGGTTTTGGAATCTTCCCTGCCAGTACCTTATTCCAAACTGTCATCCTGTTTTTCCTCTATTAATGCATTACTTTTTAAACTGCTATTTCTGTTTCTACTATTCTCCTTTGTCATTTATCATCAGCACAGCTGCTAAAATAATCCCATTAAAGTATAAGTCAGATGATGTTATTTCTATCACAAAATTGCCAATGGCTTCTTATGTCACTCAAAATAAAAGCGAAAAATCTATAAATTAACTTTAAGGTCATAGAGGATCTGGCTCATATTTGTTTCCCTTTTTTCATCTCCTGTTGTGCCTCCTCACTACTCAGCCTCCTTGATTTTGAGCAAACACCCTGGGAATCCTCCTGCCTTGGGACGAAGGAACTAAATAGGTAATAGGGAAGCCAGGCGCTTCTCTGGCAGGTGGCAGAGTGAAGCAAAGCAGCAAGTAGAAGGGGCAGCTGCAATCTCTAGCTCATGAAGCAGAGGCTCCGTGAATGCACATGGTCCACCATGGCAGACCTGGCCTCCAAAGGTAGGTCATGTCTGGAGTTGGCTCCTCCCTTCAAGTCACTGCTGCATAGCTTTCCTGTAGCAGACGTGGGCTGTTCTGCTTGCAGCAATGATCAGAGAGATGGCCTCTGCTACCGTATTTCTCAATACGTGTTATAGAGTGGCTTTTTTTTTGGAGATCCATTCGTTTCCACTGGGCAATTATCGAGCTGTGCCAGTTCTCCCTTATCCCTTTAACTCCAAAATTTAGGGAAAGATATTTGTTGCCGCTGACACTCTTTTCTCCTGGAATCACCCCTGACTTCCTCTAACAAAATTTTCCTTCACTTCCTCAGATGCCTTTGTTCAACAATGAATACTTTGACATGTTAATCCAGACTGTTGTTGCTCTTTCCCGAGCATGACATGACCTGTGTACTTCCTCTTTGTAAAACAATACTACTTGCAACATTCTCCAGGGTGGCCCTTTATTTCTGTCTACACAAAGAGCCATGGACAGCTATTTTCAATGAGGGAAAAAATAAGATATATGATAGGGCACATGACTTCAATAGCATAAACGCGTCGTTTTTGAGGTATAAATGTCTATTCTGAGTTAGTTTCAAGAGAGTAGGAGGATAAAAAGGAGGGAGGAGGACTCTTGGATATCTGGAGTGAAGATGAGTGCCATGGAAGAAGAAAAAAAAAGTATTCTGACTAAGTTTTCCTTACTCACTTAATACAGCTTTTTTAAATACTCACTTTAAAATATCAGTAAGTAGAATGTCAGGTGAGAAGCAGAAGTCTTTCATAATGTGGTAATATTCCATTTTAATAGGAAAAAATCTATTCACTACTTTGAAGCTTGTTTTACTTCACCTGGATGAATTTCAGAGCCTTCCCCCTCTCCCCTTTTTAATACTCAGTCTAACTAAGCAGAGCTATTGATCGCAAGGTGTAAAATGATTCTGATTAACTTTGCAGTGCTGCAGCCAAAGCTTATTTAAGAAACATTTAACCTTAGAAACCCATAGTTCAAGTCTTTGTCTGCACCGACCAATTTTCATTTTGTCTCTGGCTAGTCAATAATCTCTTTAGTTTCTTTAACTTGCTCTTCTAAGCTGATGATGTATTCAGTTACTGTCACTGACCACCATCTAATGACACAAATAAACAAAGTGATAGAGGAGGTGGCTTGTTGGCTTTGGCACAGCAGATAGAAGAACTGGTTGGTACAGAGTTGCTAGTAGGGTGACTGTAGGTAGCCATGAGAATAAGTTGTTATGTTCTATTATTACCGTAATTTCACAAGTTAATTGTATAATTTCTATATATTTTATTTCCAGGTTTCAGTTTAGATAATAAATATCTCTTTACTGACTATTTGAGCTCACTATACCTTTTTTTGACTGTGATCAATTTGCTTTTATAACCATATATTGACTTCCTAATTGTTGTTACAGTGTTTTTTTATTTCTTTAACATCCACACGTCTTTTCATATATTAAAGTTCTCTTTTGAAGTGGCCTACATTATTTTCTATTTTCTGAAACATATACTTAGTTGTTGTGAAATGCTTATCAGTAACCAGGTCTCTTTGAGTTTCTTTAAATTGACTCTATTTTCCTTTGGCCTTGTTTTTTGGTGTGCGTGGTTGTTTTGATTAAATGTTAGACACTGTGATGAAGAAACTGTAGAGGCTTTGAACTAAGTTATCTTCCTCCAGAGTGGACTTATCCTATCCTCTAGAGTGCAGCATAAGTTTGGATCAACTCAACCTAGTTGCGGACTGTGCTGACTCAGTTTAGTGTGCAGTTGTTAGGTGAACCTTTTTCTACTTCTGATTTTCTTCCACTCATCTTTCTTCAGCACTTTTAATCCACAGCCTGGAGCTTCCTAAGATCTGTCTTACTTTGCAGGTCATGAACTCTAACGTTTGCTTCTTAACATAAAGGGAATGACCAAAAATCTCATATGCCTTTCAACCATTTTCATCTTATGCTTTTTGGTATTTTGCTTTTCTCAGGTTAATCAGCAAATGATTCCAGAATAAAATGAGTTCCAAGTATTAAGTTTAATTCTTTTGACCTCAGTTCTCTGTTGGATCTTTTTTTCTCAATATTCGGCTGCCTTGGCAGCCTTGAACTTCAAGTTTTGTCTTTATTGAGTGGATGATATTACCTGAAAATACCCTCCATGTCTTATCAACTACACATTGTCTTCCTATCCAGCCCATCTCCTCATGCTAAGGCTCTGCAAATGTCTTAGGATATATCAGAAAACAAAAAATTGAGTTAATTTCAATTATTTTTCCTTCTCTCTACAATCTGGGTGCTCAATTTTTTCTGTCAGTAATGCTCTGATGCCTACAAACAGATGTTTTGTTTTTCTCTAGGAACACAGGTATGCTAAAAGCTGCAGCATCTACAAACAATAGAAATTTCCTGGTCAACCTTTTAACATATGATTTGTTATCAAAGATTGCTTGATAATATTTATTTTCATTTTGGTCTTTAGATACGATTCTTTTAATTTTTTTTTAAGATTTTATTTATTTGACAGAGAAAAACACAGAGAGAGAACACAAACAGGGGGAGTGAGAGGGAGAAGCAGCCTTCCCACCAGGCAGGGAGCCCGATGCAGGGCTCGATCCCAGGACTTCAGGATCATGACCTGAGTCAAAGGCAGAGGCTTAATGATTGAGCCACCCAGTCACCCCAGATATGCTTCTTTTTAAAATATATTCACTTATGTTGTGTGAAAAAAGAAAACCCTCTTAAGAAATATTTACTTCCAAATGTGTCATAACTCCAGAATTTTATTTATTAAATTAATTAATTTATTTATTTTTCATGACTCCAGAATTTTAGAATTCGGGTTTCTCTTGGTGAAATTCTCCATCTTTGATTTCATGCCAAAGGAAGATATCTTGGAAGAAAAAAAACTATGTCAATTCATTATGGTTTTTTTTTTTGGAGTGTGTGCTCCATTGTTTATAAATATGAGTGTGTGCGTATGCATACATATATAAAGCTGAGATACCAAACAGAATTGAAGCTGCTACAATTCTCTAAACAGAAGAAATAATAAAGTTTGATTTTAGTTTTTATTTTCATATGATTTTCTGCCTTTTAACACTTGCTTATTCTGTTATTAAATTCCACTTTTTATAGTTTATCAGTATATTCTCTGTAGTACATATATTATATAGCTTTCCTGTAGCTACTCATTAATATTCATACTACTTATAATTAGGAAAACATTAGAAGCCTTTTTCAATAAAAAGGGGACCAAATAAAAATGTGTAGAGTTAAGAAGGGAGATACTGAAAATTGGGTGAAATCAGTTGCTTATTAAGGAGAGTAAAACTCTTTTTCTAAAATGTAAAGTGATCATAAGAAACCATCATGTTTAGAAGATATGAAATTAATATTGACAAAGAAATTATACATTCTCCAAATTTAAAAATGTCTAAGAAAACAGGTATTGTGATCAAAGCATTGTAAGGACCTTTTCATTTGGGGTATTTGGTTTCTTAGCTACTGACATGATTATTTCAAAGGATTCTGAAAATCATACAAGATTATGTAGTACAGAAGAAGGTAACTTATTTTAAGGGGAATGCTTTTATATAATAGTTTTTAGTTCACTGGAAGTCTAAGCCTTTCCTTTGCTATATTTGAACATAGTGAGCAAAACTGTTTTAAAACTTGTGTATGATAGCTTTGATTAGCCTTCTTTGTAGGTCTATAGATCTGTTTCTGTAGTTGCTCTGTTTCTCTCAGTTTTTAATCACGCTATCTTATCTTCTCATATATGGTTAGTTTTGATTGAGTGCTAGGCATTGTGTTTAAAAAATTGAAGAGATAAATTGAGGCCTGGCTTATGGTACCTTCCTTCTGAGAATTACATTTGTGTCAGGAAGGTGGCTAGGGGTACTAGCCATCCCAGGTCACATTCATCCAATAAATAATTAAAATAATCCCCAAATAGATTTAGACCTTGCCAAAGCTGATTTATTGCTCATTTACTCCAGCTTGTAGGGACTATGTGGTTTCAGAATTCTAATTGAAGATGGAAAGGTTCTCCAGGGACTTACTTCCCCATCATTGAACCCCCCAGTTTTAATTTATATTTCCCTATACTTGTGAGAGTTTGGTCATCCAGCTCAATAGCTTAGATTTTAGTTTTGTTTTGTTTTGTTTTTTCCCCCTGAAACTGGAAGATACTCTTAGAAGAAAAACAATCTCAAGTACTGATTTTAGCTTTCAAGATTTATTTCTTTTTTTGGATCTTGACACTATAATTTTTCAATGAGATGTTAATTCTCCATTGCATTCAAATCTTTTTTATATACATATTTTGTCCAGATTTTCAAGTGGTTCTCAATGGGAGATTTGATATGAAATATCTAGATTATAATTACTGCAATAGAACAACACTCTAAGAATACTTAAATATGAATAGAAGTTATTTTTTCTTGCCACTCCGAAATGTGGAACCAGATTTTGCCCAAATTATTCACTGAAGAGAACTATCTGGATCATAGTCTATTCATTTTATTACATCGGATTTTAAAAATTAATTGTGATGTATATTTAACCTAATATGTTAAACAATACAGAAATACATTATTAAAAAGCTAATAATTTCTGTCCTCACTTCTTTTTTTTTTTTTTTTTTTTTTTTTTTTTTTTTTTTTTTTTTTTTTTTTTTTTTTTTTTTTTTTTTTTTTTAAAGATTTTATTTATTTTATTTGACAGAGAGAAACACAGCTAGAGAGGGAACACAAGCAGAGGGAGTGAGAGAGGAAGAAGCAGGCTTCCCAGCGGAGCAGGGAGCCCGATGTGGGGCTCGATCCTGGGTCTCCAGGATCATGACCTGGGCTGAAGGCAGTCGCCCAACCAACTGAGCCACCCAGGCGCCCCTGTCCTCACTTCTTTACATCCTTGACCAATCTCTGTCCTTTAAAATAGTCAGAAGTCAGCATGTATATATCTACACTTAACCTTTATATATGTACAAACTTCTATACACACGCATTTATTTTTAAGAAATAAAAGGTTATTTCATACTCATGTTAATTTATTCTCAGAAATTTCTATATAAATTGCTCAATAGGCACTTAAAAATACATATAGAACTATATCAATTTTTGGTAGAAACAGTAATTCTGTAAAATGAGTAAAATTTGAGATTTTTCTTTTTGGCAGCAAGATGTGTTTTAGTGCTCACGTGTCTTTCATTATCTTCTTTCATTAGTTTTAGAGGGCAAAGTCCTTATAAGACTTTGACTTGAGAGACTTCTAAGTTCTCTCAGTATCGCATTGCAAAAGCAGAAGCTGCTGGGAATGAGTAGTGTGCCGTATTCTTTAAGGGCTGTTCTACGTTAGGCAAAATATGTTTGCAAGCTTGGGGGCTTTACAGACTGTAGAATAATTTTTACACACAGACACATATTCAGTACATATATGTCTTAAATATATAAAATAATTCATATATACTTATAATTGGATTTTAATTTTTAGCTAATTAGAATTCTTTATCAATTTTATTATATATGTATATGCTTACACAAACCCGTGGTTTATGAAGTCAAACATTATGTTCATATGAGATTTGATACACAAACTGTTTTTTGACTCAGCTTTTGATTGTCCCCTCAATCCGTTGTACTTCAGTTTCTTCTGTTTCATTGCATTCACATTTTCTTTTTGATCTTTCAGTTGTCTCAGAATTCTGTATTTTGTTACCTGTTTTGTTTGTACTCTGGTGCTCAGTTCTGCTCCACAATGTGTTAGAAGACTGACAAAAACTACTTTCCTATTCAAATTCCCATTTTTTTCTTCAATTGGGAAAAAAGTCACTTGAGTCTCACGCATTGTCTTAACATCTCAAGAGTTTTTTGAATCTATATCAGTTTTAGGCTAAGTTAAGAGGATGCATGATTATCCTGTAGAAGTTCTTTTATTAGAAATAATTGTCCTAAGTATTTGACCAGTTAAATAGAAATTTCATTTAAAGTGTGTTGGGGTCCCTAGGTGGCTCAGTCGGTTAAGGATCTGACTCGATTTCTGTTTAGGTTTGTAAGCTTGGTGCCTACTTGAGATTCTCTCTTTTTCCCTTTCCCTCTGTCCCACCCCTCTTTTCCTCTCTAAAAAGAAAATAGGTAATCATACAATGTGATTCATATATTTATATATGTATATATACACACATATCTTATACATTTAATTTTACTATGAAGTATATATATATATATATATATATATATATATATATATATATGTAGAGTTTTGGCCAATCAATCAATACACTTCAAGTTGTTTTTTTTTTTTAAAGATTTTATTTATTTGACAGAGAGAAACACAGTCAGAGAGGGAACACAAGCAGGGGGAGTGAGAGAGGGAGAAGCAGGCTTCCCGCCGAGCAGGGAGCCCGATGTGGGACTCCATCCCGGGTGTCCGGGATCATGACCTCAGCCGAAAGCAGTCGCTTAACCAACTGAGCCACCCAGGCGCCCGTCAAGTTCTTAATTAGTATTAAATCAAACTTCTTTTATTACAGTAATTGGAAGTTGGCATTATCAGTTAAGATGTTCTGTTATATTTATTGTGTAAATATTCCAATAACCAGTACATACATTTTTCACATTTGGCTTATTTAAAGATTCATGGAAATGTAAGATACTTGCAGTGCAATTTAAAAGAAGAAAGCTTACAGTTTTTTTTTCCTCACATTTAATGTGGCAGCATTTTTTTACTAACTCATTTTTACTGGGTTTTTACTGAAAATTCAACTTGGTTTTCAGGGAAATGACAATTCTTCCTTTATTACCTTCATATTTTATCTTCAAACTTGCTTAAATAGTTTTGGGAATAAACAGAACTGGTCCTTATTAAGCATACAGGTCAATTGGTGCTAGCAGACATGGGTAAATATGCCAAAGGAATCTTGTCCACTGGTATCAAGTACACCACGGACCACATGCTATCCAAGGAGTGGAATCCCCTTGCAAATGAATGGAGAGTTGGTTAAAAGGAGTTTCATTTTGCTGTCGTGGGTACATTTTCCCATCCATTAAATCTCCAAAATAGGACTAGAGGAGTTATCTGGTGGTAGAAAAATGCCTTCTCCGATTGGGTCTGTGCTATGGAATGCTGTTTCAATCAAAGACTGCTACAAAATAGTTTACAGATTTACCTAAATAATTTTTGTAAGTCTTTTCATTTAGTTTACTTCTCTAGAAATTGCTGAAATTGTTGGTGCTATTCCTGGAAATTGCTATGCATTTTTACATTTTCTGTTTCAAAATTGTGTCTGCATTGTAGACGATTCTCTGACTACCCAAGAAATTTAATATTTTATTGTAGAATTATACTTACACTATGCTAAAATATTATGGGATACTAAACTACTATATTATTTTTTCTTACTATAAATTTCATAATTCAAAGGCTATATCCAAAAAAAATGATCTTGAACAAATTGGCCAGCTAAATTTAGCAATAAATCGATAGCTTTTTTCCCCTAATAGCTTGTCTAAAATTTAAATCTTTGAATCAACCTATTGTTTTGGCCTCCCCTTACACCTCCCCTAAGCAGGTTTATTTCACAGTCCAGTTACCATGGTGTCTGACTCACATAAACACACCCAGAGGTCATCTGCAAATTCCCACACTACATACTAAATTATACTTTTGATTAGCAGGTTTTATCGACCTATAAAATCTCCTACATGGCTTTAATAAGAGTTTTAAGAGTTTCTTAAAACCATTGTCACATAATCATGAACTCAACTACTTTCTCCCAGACCATTTCATGTCTGTAGGTGAAAATATGAATCCATTAAAATACAGTTCTACAAACTTCCCTTGTTTCTTTGGGTTCTAGAGTAGGGTGTGATTAAATAAGCCCAGGTGATCTGTTGTTAACATCTTTTTAAAAAAGCCATGAAAATCACAGTGACTTAAAAATGAAACTCATGGGGCGCCTGGGTGGCTCAATTGGTTAAGCGACTGCCTTCAGTTCAGGTCATGATCCTTGAGACCCGGGATTGAGCCCCACATGGGGCTTTCTGCTTGGTGGGAAGCCTGCTTCTCCCTCTCTCAGTCCCTCTGCTTGTGTTCCCTCTCTGGCTGTGTTTCTCTCTGTCAAATAAATAAATAAAATCTTCCAAAAAAATGAAACTCATGAATTCATTTTAAAGTTCATGTAAATCTGAAACTTGGAGTTAAACTTGAAGGTCACATGAAACATGTGGAAAACCTGGAAACCCTAGGTTTTCTTACATGTTAGTTATTCTAGTTCTGTCAGTTCTGAATGACCAGGTCAACTTCCTTTGAAACACTGAATTATGAAAGGACATCTAGTTCTGTATAATTTCTATGTGCATTCGTAAAAGGCTTAAAATTCTTCAAGAAATGATTAGTGAACATTTTGTGGCTTTTCATCTCTGATATGTGACTTTCCTTTTTGGTTCTAAATACTGATTCTCTTGCTGATTGAGGGTTTGAGAGAACATGTTCTTTGAACAGACTTCTTCACTCTTACAGGACATTGCCCTCTTCCACTGTGGTCAGAGTGCCCTTCCTGGCACTCCACTCCTTTACTAGACTCTCTCGACTCCTGCTGAGTACCTCCTTTGGATACCATACTCTCTGTTGAACATCCACGCACTGTGCGTCTGCTAGGGAATGCCTCCACCCCACAGAATGTGACCGCAGCTACCCTTCCCGTAGGAGCTTCCAACTGATAAGTCCAAGTCCCATGATGACAAAGCTACATGGTCATCCATGGCAAAGTGGAATAAAATATTTCTCCTTTGTTAGTTGCATAGTGTTGAAAATATCACAAAACATGATTGTTCTGCTTGACATAGGGTAGACTTTTAAAATAAGCTGTTATTTCAGTTTTTAATCCCTCCTACCATGCCTCCTGTTGAGTCAGGAGGAGGTATGACTATCAGACACCATTCAGAAGACGAAGGCTTTGTTAGTGGGTCAGTTCATAGTCCTCTGCTCCATTACTGCCCTCAGAGTGACTTTTCCCCCACAAGGCTCTTAACTTTCCTGCTACAAATAGATTTTTGTGGCATCCCATTTCATTCCTCCATTCCAGAAACTGAGGTTTTGGTTTTGTTTTATTTTATGTATGTCTGTATGTATTTTTCCAGCTTTATTGAAATTTAATTGACATACAACATCACAAAAATTGAGTGGATGCCAGGGACTGGAAGGTGGCAGAAAGGGAAGATGTTGGTCAGTGGGTGTAGATGTGCAGGCATCCAATGAATAAGTTCTGGGCATTGAATGCATAGCATGGTGACTACAGTGAACAATACTGTACTGCATGCTTGAAAGTTGCTAGGACAGTAGATCTTAAATGTTCCCACCACACACAAAAACAATGGTAATTTTGTGAGTTGATAAATGTATTAACTAATCTTGTTTATTTATATTTTTTGTTATTGTTTAGATGTTTCAGTATGTTCCATTTTCATTTGGCATGAGTCTTTTTTTCTCAAGAACCAGTGTTTCCAGACTTTTCCACAGAGATTTCAGTTGTACAAGCATCCCCAGGTCACCAGATGTATCCTCGCATATTTGAACCTAGCAGCGACCCGAGCTTGGATCCCTTCATGGGAAGCTCCTCAGACTCCACTCCAGTGTGCCTTATAGAAGGTTTGGCCAACTGTTTGCTAGACATGATAAACTATATGTGAATATTACTAGGACTGAAATCTGGACACTTCCCTGCCTTGCCATACTTACAGTAGGCCTACAGGTTATGCACTATAAGCTGGTTTCTACAGGTGACCAAGCTTGTTTCTAAAGAGTTTTAGGGACTTGCTTAGGGTCTTTTACATCCAGGGAGGAACACTGAAGATTCTGAAGCCAGGCTTTTATCTACTGTGCCTCATTATGCTTTTAAAACTGGGATATAGCATACATGTAAATCGTAGCATTTCGTAGGGAAAATTATCTTAGAAGCAAATGGGAGAAATGATCTCTAGTTTCTTCATTTACCTTCTCATTTACCAGAAAGTTATTGGCTTTCATATTCTTTGATTGAAGAACACCAAGACACTAGAGTCTTCTCTTCTTTTAACTTCTCATAGAGAAATTTTGTTCTGTCTTCTGTTGTTGTTTTACTGTTAAGAAAATAACCACTCCCTGCTAGGCTGGGAGTCTGCTTTTCCCTCTCCCTTTGTCCCTCTGTCCCTGCTCATTTTCTCTCTCTCTCTCTCTGGCTCTCTCTCTCTCTCTCTCTCTCTCAAGTAAATAAATAAAATATCAAAACAAAGAAAAGGAAAGAACTTCAAAAGAACTACTTGTTTGAAATCTGTGTGGCTTCCCATCTTAGAGTGACATCTACAGGGTTGCCTAGATGGCCCAGTCAGTTAAAGGTCTCACTCTTGGTTTCAACTCAGGTCCTGATCTCAGTGTTATGAGATCAAGCCCTGACTTGGGCTCTGTGCTCAGCAAGGAGTTGGCTTAAGATTCTCTCCCTTTAGGGGCACCTGGGTGGCTCAGTTGGTTAAGCGACTGCCTTCGGTTCAGGTCATGATCCTGGAGACCCGGGATCGAGCCCCACATCGGGCTCCCTGCTCAGCAGGAAGCCTGCTTCTCCCTCTCTCAGTCCCCCTGCTTGTGTTCCCTCTCTGGCTGTGTTTCTCTCTGTCAAATAAATAAATAAAATCTTAAAAAAAAAAAAAGATTCTCTCCCTTTCCTTCCTTTGTGCTCTCTCTAAAATTAAATAAATAAATAGATAGATAGATAAATAAATAAAATCTAGCATTGCTCATTCATTACAAGAGAGAAGTATTTCTTAGAATTATACAACAGAGGAGAGGCTAAGAAAGACATAGTCCACTTCCCCATTTATTACTTCATTCCCACCAGCCTAGAGTCTGCCATGCTTTACTAGATCCACATCAGACCCTAACTCACCATCTTCAGTGCAGTCTTGACACACTAACATTCCATTGTTGGCTTCAAAGCCTCTGGTCTTATTGTGCCCCCTAAGAGGATATGAAAATCCTCATATTTCTTCCACATGGAGCCCTTTCAGAAACCTTCATGACCCCTCTGACAAGAATGAAAAGAACCACTTACAAGTCTTTTTAATTTTGTGGAACACTCTAGCAGAAGTCTTACTTGAGGGGCGCCTGGGTGGCTCAGTTGGTTAAGCGACTGCCTTTGGCTCAGGTCATGATCCCGGAGACCCAGGATCAAGTCCCACATCGGGCTCCCTGCTCGGCGGGAAGCCTGCTTCTCCCTCTCTCACTCCCCCTGCTTGTGTTCCCTCTCTGGCTGTATTTCTCTCTGTCAAATAAATAAAATCTTAAAAAAAAAAAAAAAAAAGAAGTCTTACTTGAAATTACCTTTAAGGTAAAGACAGTAAGTGTTTATAAATGAGGAAAATGAGGTTCAGGGCAGGAAGCCAAATAGGATTCTTTTGACCCACTTATTAGAACTCTTTTCTCCAAGCTTCTGTCCTTCTGTGGGTGATCCGTTTCCATTTCCCATCAATCTTGCAGCATGCCCTCTTTGCACTGCAAACACTGTCCTTGTTCACGGCAATATTCATGTCCTCAGGACTAAAGCAAGGGACCACAGTTCTTTCTGAGCAGTGCAAATGGGTTATGTTCTCCTAGAAAAACAGTGCTGATAAACTGTTGAGTGCTTAGGTAATATCAGTGCAGAAACAATATGACATGGAGAAAAAAAAAAGAAAAAGCAACAGAAGACCAGGTTTGGGAGGTAGGTACACCGAGGTGATTTACTGAGGATGGGATGGTTACATAATTTAAAAAAAAAAAAAAAAAAAAAAGAGTACCATTCCAAACTTTTCCTCTTGGATATTTTATATCTCATTTTACCAGGCGGTCATGCTCAATATATTTCTGTTTCCTAAAGTTCTAAAACCCATCAGAAGACAACTGCAGAGCTTTCTTCCGTACATCCCCATCTCTACAGCCCCTGCCTTAATTGACTCCTGTGTGAAGTTTCTTCTGGGCTGTTTACAATATCCTCCTCACTGTAGTCTTTCCCTCTTGCAAATCCATAATCCTCTCCAAACATAAAGCTGACTCAAAAGCTTTCATTCATCTCCCACTCTATGGAAAATCATATGCAGTCCCTCAGGCTTCCGATTTGACTTTTCTTTTCCCCAAGGTCCCATAAGACCTGCAGTCATATATTCTTGATCCTATAGAACTAAGAACTGTATTTGCTTTTCTCTAAATACAAGTTGCATTTTTCCTGCTTTTGTGCTCAGAGCACACTTGTTTTCCTCTCTTTCTGGAATTCCAATTGTTTCTTACCTCCATATCAGACTTATCACCTTTCAAAGGCCCATTGAAATCTAACCTCTTCCAAAAGCCTTCTTGTAGTCCCTACCCTCCCCCTTTTGTTTTTTTAACTTTCCCTAAACTCTATTACATATTCATCACAGTGAGCCACTATTGATTATTTACATGGTTGACTTTCCTGAGTCAACTATCTGACAACTAAGAATTTCAAGCTCAGTGGGGACAATCTACACAAACACATCTAAGTATAATTCACTGTAGGAGAATGCCATAACCAGGACAGCATAAAGAGCTGGTGGGTCTGTGATAATTATGGTGGAGCTATGATCATTTTCATATTGTGCTTCTTCAGTGCCCTTTTCATTCCTCATGAATGTTTTTTCAAATCATTTAAACTTTGGTCTCTTGTAGGCTATACCTAGATGGTGATTGAAAAACCATGCAGAAGGTACTGTAATCCAATAATTTTTCTTTCTTTCTCCCCAGTACTCTGATCTTAGTTTTCCTTTCCTTGGGGGTCATTAGCAATCATGGATTTCTTCAGCATATTCTACCTCTCCCTTTCTTGCTTCAGAGTTGAAGACAGTCTCTTATTTTCCTTCTTCTTAAAGATCAGCACACAAGGCATCAGAGTTTGCGAGTTCTTCTGTTAGTAAGAACAGCTAAAGAGAGAAAGTATCAACCCAAAAGGAAAAGTTCAGAAATATTTAGTGGGGATAGACACTTACAAGTCACCAAATCCTACTCTTTGGATTTTTCTGGAGTAGTATTTGGTTGCACTATTAGACTACAGCCCTCCTGGTTTTAACTGTGTAATTCTATTATGATGCAATATGCATAACTCAAAATTTATGATCTTAACCATTTTTGAGTGTATGGTTTTTGTGGCATTAAAGATATTCACACTCTCGTGCAACTGCTACCACCACCCATCTCTAGTGCTTCTTCCTCTTTCCTAAATAAAGCTCTGCGCCCATCAAACACTAGCTCACCATCCCTCCCTCCTCTGCCCCAGCTCCCGCAATCCACGCTTCCACTTCCTGTCTCTGTGATTTGGCTACTCTTGGTACCTCATAGAAGTGAAATCACACAGTATGTGTGCTTTTGTGATTAGCCTGTTATACTGAGGACAATGACTTCAGGTTTCATCCACACTGGAGTATGTCTCAGAATTTCCTTCCCTTTGAAGCATAATAGTATTCCACTGCATGTATATACCACAGTTTGCTTATCCATCTATCGATGAATGCTTGGGCTGCATTCACCCTTTGCGTATTGTAGATGCAGCCATGAACATGGGTATACAAATATATATATACAAGTCCTTTCACTTCTTTTGGGTTCATACCCAGAAGTGGAATTTCTCGATTGCACGGTAATTTTATGTGTAATTTTTTAAAGCAGTTGCAATGCCCTTTTCCACAGTGGCTACCTCATTCTGCATTCCTAACCGCAATGTACAAGCAATGGACAGTGTTTGAATTTGTGCACATCCTTGCCCATACTTGTTAGTTTGTTTCTTTTTCTTTTCTTTTCTTTTTTCTTCTTTTTTTTTTTTTAATTTTGTAATACTAGCCATCCTAATGAGTGTGGAAGGGTATATCTCATTGTTGTCTCAGGGATCTTTCTAATGGTGACACTCACCAAATCTCACCCCTTCTTCAGACCTACACATCTTCTTTTACTTTGCTCTGTGAAAACTTGTTTTCCCAGCATGTCATTCTGAGCAATAATGGAGGGCAAAATCGCGAGTATTCTTTGTAACAAGAAATTTATTTAGATTTATGAGACTTCTATACAGATGCCATCTCTCAGAGTTCTGTTTCTTCCCCTCAACAGGATCTTTGTAGAAGATTTCCTCAGACCTCTTTCTGTCTATGACCACATTTGGTAGTAGTTCAGACGTGGATCTACCAGTTGCAAAAATCCATTTATTTTCATGTATTTTATTAATTCGTATCTTCATGTATTTATTCAGTCCTTCCTTCTTGCCCCTGAACTGTAGTTATCGTGGTCAGTGTCTTTTCTTTATTACTTGTAGTAATTAAGGAGATGTACCAATGAAATATTTGGACCATTTCCCATTTGTTCAGTGTCCATGCTGATTCTCTGAACATCTTTTATGAGAGGGCCAAGTTTTGTGGGGTACATTGAATTGAATGGTCACCTCGTATCTAGCTCAAGTCAGCATTTCAAAGTGAGACCCAATACTTTCAGAAATGTATTTACAGAATGCAAAGTAGGTGCATCCACTTAGAAGTGAAACTATTTCTTTCTTATATTACAAATAACATATTGTGAGTTAAGGATGCTTAATAAATGCTAAATAATAAAAAAGGAGACTGACTGGTAAGGCCAGTTTCCTGGGTCTTATAATAATTTTCTTAAATTTCTTTATATCATTACTGTAATGATTTCCTTTCCTTTTTTTCCTGTCCTTTCTTTCTGTTCTGGACAGGGGAAAATAAGGTTGATAGTGAGAATTACCACATGCAATGTTTTGTTGTTGTTGTTAGATTTCAGGCTTATAACTAAATAAAAGATGGCTTAATTTTGCATCAAATATGTCCCCCAAATAAATCTAGGATTTTCCACTAAGCTTTGTTCTCAGGAAACCATCGCCATATCTCATTGTAGAAATATTTCCATGTGTAATTAATTTAAATATAACGTAAAAGAAACAGACTTAAGACGGAAAAAGAAAGCCATCTACCCGAACATATTTGACCACAAACCAAAGGCATATTTTGGGTTTGGTCCTTATTTTGATGATCACAGAATTTATCTTTATTTGTATTTTCCTTGGGCTTTTTTCAATGCCAGGGGAGACATGGTGTACACTCTAAAATAATGCAATAAAATAATTGGACATACTTTCCCTGCCCCTGGGTGTATTTATGCTTGTACACAGGGTCACATTGCAAGGGCTGGGAATGCAGCAACCTCAGCTGTAAATTGCTGTGCTAACAGTGCCAAGTCACCATGGCCGCTCTCTTGCTGAGAAGCAGACTGGGTGTTGCAATGGGAGGGATTGCCCTCCAGTCCGCTGAGAAGCCAAGGCAGCTCATGAAGCAAATGTCTGTTGGACTTAGAAGAAAAAGGCCCATGAAACAAACAAAACAACATCTAATCCTTTACCCGTAGAAGTTTTACAGAAAGCACACAATTAGTGACAGACTGGGGGATGTTCTTCTGGCCTGGAATCAGGGGACAGACTAAGCTACTGCCATTCTCCCCATTCTCAGCCAAATGAACATGGTTGTGTACATTTGTTCTGACCACTCACATGAGGAGTGATTTAAAAACTGGTCATTTCAACTCAGGAAACTTGGTTAAATGAAATGAGATAGCTTAGAATCAGAGTGCTAGCCAGAAGCAAGTCTGATATGATTTGAGAATCAGCGTTGGGAATTCAGGATCTCAGATCAGGGCAGATGGTTTTGAAAATGGCTTTGTACTTGAAAATGTACAACAGAATCTGAAGTAGGGCCTTATCCACTTTTAGGGGGAGAGAGGAGACTCCCAACTTCTTGAGTTCTCTGTACAAATTATGAATTGACCCTGACATCAAGTAGGGTTGCTCTCTACTATATCTGCCTGATGGCAAACAAAGTTGACCTGATTTTACTTTCTCTGAGAAGTGATTATAAGAGCTTTCATCCAGAGCTCAAAGGACAACACTCACTGGTTTTGAGAAAGTACACTAGGATTATAAGATCAAAGTCTGAATGCTAGCTCCTTTCCTTATCACTTTGGATCCGTGTTTGGTAATTTTGGAAATGTCACTATATCTCTTTTGGTTCTCTTTTACCTAGAACATGGGAGCATTGGCTGTTAACCTTACCTGAAGACAATGAGATGTTCTATAAATTCATGCCAAGGATCATTTTTATTTTAAAGCTGAACTCATTTCTCAGTAATCCTTACAAAAGTTCTCTTTTTTTTTCTTTTTTTTTTCTGTTAAGTTGAAAGTGTCTTTTGGGGACTCAGTGTTTTCCAACATTGCTGCATATGAAGCCCTGGAAAGGGAAAGTACCTAGAGGGTATGGTATGGGAGGTTTTTAAGAGCCAGTCCTAGAAGCTGCATATATCCTTCCTGCTCAATTCCCATTGGCAAGAATTCAGGCCCCCAGCCTGAGCTCTCTGCAAGGATGGCTGGGGAATGTAGTGGATTCTTATGCCTGGGGAGAAGATGAAATAGAACTGGTGAAAGCTAGCCACATTTAGGGTCAGAACAACAACTTACATACAGTCTGGTTTATAATAGAGTCATGTAAATCATTTTGATTAGAGTATCACTTAATGAGGATCAAAAGACCAAACTTTTCACAAGCCCCCAGAGGGGACATTAAGAAAATCTTGCATTCAACAGTGGTGAGCTGATGGTTCCTTGTGAGAGGCAGGGTAATCCCGACTTTCCCCCTTTGTCTTCTCATAGGAAATGGCTGAGGCAGCACAGCTCTATGTGAGAGGGACGACCCTGCTCCCCAGTGGTCAACACAACAATGCTCTAAATGCTCAAATACTCCTGAGCTTGTTTTGGCAATACTTTCTGGAAAACTGTCACTCCTGGCTTGTGGGGCAGAGGCCCGTAAGAATGCACAGCCCTGTCTGGGTGAACTTTACTAGTTTTTTGAGAGGAGTGGAAATGTGAACCATAAAACCATTTATATGTGGACAGTAATCTCATGGTCTAACTTACAGGCAAGAGAGATTTTGTGGTCAGGGGCTTACCTCAGGAACTAAGTCTTGTTCCATGAATAAATGATCCTGTGGTTCCTGAAGTATATGTGAACATAAGGACTTGTGATGTGAGAGGACCGTGAACTGAGGAAAACTGGCCGATTGGGTTGGTGGTGGGCACAAGAATGAAAATCATCCAGTCTTTGAGTTATAAGTACCTCCAAGTACCCCGTAATTGCATTTTAACCAAGATTTTTATAAATAAATATAACAATGTTGACTAGGGACTTGTTAGATGCAGGATCCCACGTAGTTTTAGTCCTCCTAACAGCTTTTTTTTAACAAAGAGACTACATATGCAGCCAGGAAATGATTTTGAGCCCTGGGAACCTTTCAAATTAAATTCATTACTCACTCTCAGTGAGTGGACTTCACTTCGTGCATTTCCTAAATTTCAGTGCAAACTGAAGTCCATGGAAAAATGTGTTAAAATCCCAGATCTCTGGTTCCCCAGCCCCTGCAAAAAGTCTGAACCAGTAAGTTTGGGGCAAGGCTTGGGACTCTGGATTTTAACACCAATCTCACCTCCCCCAAGAATTCTGTTTTGTAGCTAGTTATGCTTTAGGAAAGACAAGCTTAGTGATTTAATCAGACTTTCTCATGTTTGTGCAAAAGTCTGCACACAGTATTTTCATGACTCTTAACATAAGAAACTATGACATGATCATTGTTGTCATGAAGAATACTTGTTTCTTTGATTTATTTCAGGAAGTCAGCAAGGCTATAACGGATTTAGATCAAATGGTGAAATAACCAGTGGGCATTGTACAAAGTAACCTGACATAACCTCAGCTATTTGTGCCTACTCCAGGTGCTACACCATGGACTTTATCTCTCACAGCAACCTCGAGAGGAGGGGGTTATTGATTTCATTTTAGAGTTGAGGAAACTGGAATTCAAAGGGGCTAAGTAACTTGCTAATGTCAGATGGCGAGTAAGCAGCAGGGTCCAGATTTGAATCTTGCTGTGTTTGACTCCAGTGTCCTTTCGTCTCTTCTAGATCAAACCAGAGAGTGGTGGGCTGGGATAATGGCAGCTCGCAGAAAGCAAGAGCAGGAGATGTGGGAGGAGATAGCAGGACTAGCAGAGAAAGTGGAGAATGGCAGGAGGAGGAGGGCAGCTGGCAGATGGGAAGACAAGTACTCTACCTTGAGGTTCTGGGGACCACAATGGGTCAAAGGGAACATCTCTCCAAGGTAGCTCCCTTAAGGTTCTGGTTCTACTTTCTGATGAAGAACATAGAGAAAAACCACTCTATAAGGTGGTCATCACTGCACCTACTGTTGCAGACGAGGAATCTGAAGATCAGTGCACTTAAACTATTAATTGAGTCACAGCATTAGTTAACGAAAGATTGGAGAGTACAGTCTAAGTTCTGATCTCAGAACCCACTCTTTCCAATTCACAATATTCTTCCCCTAACAGAATCTAAACCAGCATTTTCCAAACTGGTTTATTCTGTGAGATTAACAGGAGATAAGACTAGGGAAGTCTTGCAGTAAATTTAAGCGCTGGTGGTAAAATAGAGGCAGAAGTCAGGAAATTCATAGAATTGAGTAAATGAAGGAACAGGGATTTGGGGGAATGGGCTTTGTACTAGTGAAGGAAGAGAAAAACAAGATAGGGCAAAGAATGTACAAGGCAAGGAGAAGATAAGGGAAGCCAAAGCAACATGAAGAGAAAAATAGAGATAATTTGTTATTTTTTGCTTTATTAACACCATCCTTCTTTTTTTTTTTTAAAAAGATTTTATTTATTTATTTGACAGAGAGAAACACAGTGAAAGAGGGAACACAAGCAGGGGGAGTGAGAGAGGGAGAAGCAGGCCTCCCACCAAGCAGGGAGCCCGATGTGGGGCTCGATCCTGGGTCTCCAGGATCATGACCTGAGCCGAAGGCAGTCACTTAACCAACTGAGCCACCCAGGCGCCCCTAAATATATCAGATTTTTTTTTAAGATTTTATTTATTTGACAAAGACAAACACAGCCAGAGCGGGAACAGAAGCAGGGGGAGTTAGAGAGGGAGAAGCAAGCTTCCTGCGCAGGAAGCCGGATGTGGGACTTGATTCCGGGTCTCCAGGATCATGACTTGAGCTGAAGGCAGTCGCCCAACCAACAGATGCCCAGGCTCCCCTAAATATATCAGATTTTAAAAAGCATGGCAGTAAGATTTTGGAAGGGATAGTGATAAAACCTGCTTCCAAATTTATATATATATATATATATTTTTTTAAATATATACACGCACTATATGTATATATGCATATATATTTGTATGCATATATATATATTACACATATATAAGTAATGAAAGCACAATCACATTTTCTTTCATATGCCTTAAGTAGTACAGAGTTATCACACCAGATGACAGGGCACCTGTGTGAGTGTGTACCCGTTGGGGGGGTAAGGCTCTTTGTGGGGTTATATCTACCTATCAATATGGATGTAGGAAGTAAAAGATGAATTGATAAAATCACCATATTGAAATTGTACCTAATTTGTGTGACTTAATAACAAGGGCATAAAGCTATATTTATTCTAGCCCATAGAAGCTAGAAAAGAAGTCCTTCCTTATGAAATAATTACTTTCACAAGGCAGGAAGATAATAGTAATTTGATGTGTGAATGATTTCCTGATATTCAAAAGTCAAATCCAAGGGAATTTCCAAAATGAAATATAGAATATGCTTGGCTTTCATACTACTTTGAATGGTCTGTAACAATATTCCCTAATTAGAATTAAAAATCAAAAGTTGATCATAAGAGGCAGGATCAAATGTGATTTTTTTTTCCCTGCTCATCTTTGTTTTCTGATTGTTCTGCAATTAATGCAGATTAGTAAACAAATTAAAGGAGATAATTGTTGCTGAATGGATATGCCAAGTCTCAAATTCCTAACAAGACCAATTCATTGGCAAATATGTTAATGGAGGATCAAACCAAGATTTTAGATAAAGGTAATAATTTAAATCCTATTTTGATTTGAGGTCAGCTCATAAGGACCTCTGTAACTTTCATTTAGTTGAGCTTCAGTACTAATAAGGCAAACGGAAATTTATGATATTTTCTCCTATTACATAATATCTAAGATTGAGGAAGGAGAGAAATGGGGCTCCCTTAACTCTTCTTGGTCTTTTAACAGAAACAACTTTATTTGACTTTGACTTTACTTATTAAACTTCATTTCCTAAACTTTATTTGACATACAATAAAATCCACAAGTTTAAAAATGTACAACTTAGGAAGTTGTGACTTAAAGTAATTTCTAAAATAAATTTGAGTTAAGCCAAATTTGTCCTCATATCTTATTTCCATGTACTACTCCTTATGTTGTATGCATTATAAAACATTAGAATGTGGGTTAAATGCATATGTGGAGATGAGTCTCAAAATTACCATTATTGATAAACTTGTTCCTGTAAGATAAATATTCTAAATTTTGAAACATTGATTGACAGAAATATTTTTAGCGCTTCTTGTTTGTGAGATGATAAGTGTGTTTCTACCATTTGCCAATGTTGACCATCATCCTGATACTCTTAGCCTTCTCTCTTATTCTGAGTATTATGTATATTCTTATATATTTCCTTCTATCAAACTCATAAGAAAGCCGAATTACCTGGTGCCATAGGAGGCACTTTATTGAAGGCAGGACTCTTGGCAATGCTGTGACCCCCCCAGGAAGTGGCTCTAGAAGGTTCCTCATTTCACATTTTGGGGCGTGGCGGGAGGCGGGTGGCGTGGATCTGAGGTCTGAGTGGGCGATGCAAACTTCAAGCCGAGGTTTCTAGTTCTCTGCCCATTTGTTCCTTGGAGCTTTGCTGCCTCTCCACTTTACTTCACTGCCACCAACGCCCTCCTGCAGGCATCCTGTTCTTGTATATCTCAGAATTGAAAAACTGCACCGAATAGTGAATTTTCTGGGCAGAGCTACAGCAGGGCTTTCCTCTTTGAAGTCCACTCTGCATTCTCTCTTTTGGGAAGGAGGAGAAACCTGCAGGGGCAGCCGGAGTTCGAGGCGAGGAATATGCGCATGATTGCCCATGCATTCCCTTCCTTGGCTCCCTTTCTGCCTTACCATCACCCACCTGCCTTAAGATTGAAGACCATTCTTCTGTCAAGGGTGTATGAGTAGCGGTGCTCCCCTGCTAGAACCTCCGAACAAGCTCTCAAGACTGAAATTAAATAAGACTTATAATTATTCACTATTATTTTAGTTAAAAATGTGAGATTTTAAACCTATAAGTGCTTTAGTACTAACCAATGGTGCTTCTTCAAAAAACAAGAAATAAAAGAATGTCTAGAAATTGATTCTATAATCACATCTCAAATGATAGGATTGATAACTCAGTCTGATACTGACCTTGAACTAGGACTGCTTCTCTTTTCATAGATAGCTCTTTGAAATTGCCAAATCTGATGAGTTAAAAACTTGGTAAACTTTTGAATACACTTTTAAAAACTTTTTTCAGGGACGCCTGGGTGGCTCAGTCATTTAAGTGTCTGCTTTCAGCTCACATCATGGTCCCAGGATCCTGGGAGCGATCCCTGCATTGGGCTCCCTGCTCGACGGGAAGCCTGCTTCTCCCTCTCTCACTCCCCCTGCTTGTGTTCCCTCTATAGTTGTGTTTCTCTCTGACAGATAAATAAATAAATCTTCAAAAAAATAAATAAAAAAATACTTTTTTTCAGATACTGTTTATATCAGTCACGTATATGTATATGAATATACATATGTATTTTGTGTATACAACCTATATATTTTTAACCCACAAATATCTACATAATGTGTGTATATATGTCTATATATCTGAACTCTAGAGAAGAGAAAGGTCAAAAATGACTTAGTGGCAGAGTGATTAAAGTTTGGGTTGATTTTATATTGCCTGATAAGTTTACTTCTCCCCATTGGGAGTTGCAGCAGAATTGTCATCCTGGAGCTCTGTTTCACAATCTGAAACCTCTTCCCTTGTCTGTGAGTATGAGTGCAGAGACAGTCAAGAGCACTCACAAGTGTAACTGCAAGTTTGCCTCAGAGTGCATAGTCCTGAAATCTTAATATGCTACTTTTTTCCCTCCATAAACAATACAAAGAAGTTGACAGGTCTGAAAGGGGCTTATGTGAAAAGATAATTAAGAGCTTTAGAGAGTGTCAAGAGTCAATAGCTCAGCACTGTCAGCACCGCGGAGTGTTACAGGCTATAATTAGATGGCATGGAGGTGGAAGGCATGTTTGGCAGTTGATTCCTGCATGATCTCCCCCGGAAAAACAAAGAGCTGCCTCCACGAGATACCAGGTGAAGTGGGGAACAAAGGTACTGGAGGCAAACCTTTCAAGTGTCTCTGTTTGCCCAGGGGGCATCATTTGGTGGAGAGCTTCTTTCCTTTTTGATTGGTGCCAACGTGGGACATTTGGCCTGTGCTCATCATTCCCACAATCTTCTTGGCTTTGGGCTGCAATCCCCCCTGCCCCTTGGGGGATTAGACGCCTGCCGCTTCTGTAGTGCCTGTGGGTCCAACCCACTCCACATTCCTATACTGACTTCCCACTTCGGAAGGTTTGAACTGACGTGGGGCCGAGCTAGTTGATTCCTGATAAGAAGACCTTTTCCAAGGAGCTCTGGAGAAGTCCAGCAGAGTTTCTCCGTAAGAGGAGAGGAAAAGTCGAAAGGCATTATGGGACTGGGTAAATATTCTCTAAACCATATGAGGTTCAAAGTTTGTAAACAAACAGAAATCTGTAAAATATGGGCTTGAGGGTCCAACAGTATATTCTCATTTTCCCCCATTATGATGTTCTCCATTATTTTTAAATATATATACGTGTATATATCTATATCTATCTATCTATCTATCTATCTATCTATCTATCTATCTATCTATCTAGATATCACAGATGCTTGTGTTTTAGAGCTTTTAGTTACCCATTGTTTTAGATGTACTCAGCCTGTTTGCTCATTTTGTGTATTTTTCAGTTGGAGAGCAAAATATACCTTGATATTACGGTGAAGCTCCAATTCCGTCATGTTAAAAGATAAACTGAGGCATAGTAAAAGTTTTATGAATCGATTTTAGCAAAACTTAATTCGATTTGGGCAGCATCCAGTCTAGCAGAAAGAAAGGAGCTCTGTGCAGTTGCACAAAATGAAAGATTTTCAGGGCAGAAAAGAATGGGAACAACAAAGCTTTACTAGGTGGGTTATTGCAAGGTTACTTTCCTTTAGGGGATGGCAGATGACCTAACTAATGTTGATCAACTGATTCCTAATTGAGTGGTTTATGCTTCCATTTCTGAGAAAGCTGAAACTATAATTAAGCTAAGTCTTGGTTTGGTGATGCTGGGCTTAGCATAAGTGACTCCATTTGGGGCCTGCTGTCCTATTTTCAGCAATACATTCCAAAGCACTGTCCATATTACTGAGTGAAACTGCAAATTTTTAGGTAAACCTTCCTGGCCAAAAATGATCTTAAAAGTTTCTTCTGGGGGCGCCTGGGTGGCTCAGTGGGTTAAGCGACTGCCTTCGGCTCAGGTCATGATCCCGGAGTCCCGGGATCGAGTCCCACATCGGGCTCCCTGCTCGGCGGGAAGCCTGCTTCTCCTCCTCTCACTCCCCCTGCTTGTGTTCTCTCTCTCGCTGTATTTCTCTCTGTCAAATAAATAAATAAAATCTTCAAAAAAAAAAAGTTTCTTCTGATATGGAAATTGTAATTGAACAACAATATTTAATCAAGAAAAGTAAATTGTAATCAATACTATTTAAGTTAAACATGAATGCAATGACATAGATTGAGTAAGTATAAAGCCAGAAAACATTACACAAAGTTGGTTTGAAATCAGCCTGTACACCGTTAAAACATAACTATGTTTTAAATGGTTGAAAAATGTATTTCTTACCTCTAAGAACACCGTGATCAAAGAATCATCCCACACATACCTGCTAACTTCTTAGCATTTTCTTTAAATCTTGTTAGAATAAAAAATTATGAAACCTGTAGGTGTGGTTGAAGTCCCCATCATCTTGTGCCCTTCTCCTGTTCCAAAAGAAGTACTTTTCATAAATTTTAAATAATTTACATACATTTTTATCTGTGTATCTGGACAGTAATAGAATATTATTATTGTGTTACTGGGTTTTGAAAGTTCATAAGTGGTGTCAAAAATGTGCCATTCTGTAATTTGTCTTTTTAAAATTTAATGCTATGGGCTTTTGTTTTTTTTTGGTTTGGTTTGGTTTTGCAGATCTATCCATGTTGATTACATATGCTGGTTTAGTTTTTTAACTAGTATATATTACTCCATTTTACGATTAATGATGATGAGCCTTGAAAGTTAGTTTAGGTTGGACTGTGCTGGTCCTGAGGTGCCACACTAGAGACTGCAGACTTTATCTGTGGTGCCTGGTGTAAGAAAAACTAGAGGATAATAGGATGTTTCTAAGCATTAAATGGCACAGAGAGATCTGAGTATCAGAAGACTGAGTATGAGGATAGTAAGGAAAGTAGATGGGAGGGAGATGGCTTTGTGGGACACCAGGTTAAGACCACAGTTCATAGCATAATGACCCTATGAGGTAAAATGATAGCCTACCCCCTGTTGATTAACATTTGGGTAGTTTCCAATTTTTCTCTTAAAAAAAAACCTATATGAACATTCGTGTATATATGTCTGGAGGAGAGAGAGTTGCCCCATATATTTGTAGAATATTAGCTACACCTTTTTGGGCTAATTTTCCATGTTGATGGAGCACTTGGGCTTTTTGGCCCCAGAGGATAAAAAGGGAAGAAATCAAAATAGTCTGATGATTTACATAGATGCGATCAACAAATAGCACCAGAATTCACATCTGTTCAACTTGAATAGTTTCTTATAAGTTTTCCATCATTTGTCATTACAGTTAGGTTACTTTTCTGAAGTGATGCATTTTATCAGTGATTCTCAGCCATCTTTATCAGTCTTCTAGAACTTAACATCCACTCAAAGGTACAGAATTTCAAGGGTCGCATTGTCTACCAGTCCAGGTGTCAGGGTCTTTCTGAATCTAACCTTAAGATCCAGTGACCCCAGATCATACAGATTTCTCCTCAACTCACCTGAGTATCCAAAAGATTTTTTACTTGGTTTGGGGGGAAAGAGAAGGGCATGAAGACAAAGTCAGGCACATTTAAGAAGGAAGCAAACATATTAAACATAAATGGCATATACTAGCTTTTGTGACCCTCCCTTCTGCTCCCAATCAGGCTTGAAAAGAAGTGTGTTAAGATTTACACCTCTTGGAACTGTTTGCTATTGCTCATTCTTTCCTCATTTTCTCTCACTAAAATCTAATAATAAGTGTGATATGATAGCTAAACTGAGTCTATAATCAGATCACTTTAGAGCAAGATATTCTAACCCTTTTCTAGAAGAAGACCCTGGACAGACAGTTGGCTGAGGACTTCATTGTTATATTACACTTGGAACTGTGTTCTTAAGCTGGGGTCCCACAAATCCCTCGCCTCCAGTAAACTTCCCTTAATGTCCCCACATTCTTCTGACACTTGGATCTCATCATGGCATTTAATGCTTAGAACCATCCTATTATCCTCTGCTTTCTTCTACACTAGACGCTGCAGATAAAGTCTGAGGTCTTGAGTGTGGCACTTGAAGACCTGCAGAATCCAGTCCAACCTACCTTTCCAGGATCACTGTCATTCATTCTTACTTCTGTAATTAGCATTCTCCATGGACACTCATGTCCTCTTCTTCCATAGCTCTTTGATTCTGTTGTAACTGTTGCTGAAAATCGTTAAGTGACACACCTTGTTGAAATCTTGCCTAAGGTTTGTATCTTCCTTGCTTGAACCCTAGTAACACCTTGTAGATGCTTCTGCTGCATGACCTGTTACCCACAATTATTAGCACTGATGCATGAATCTAAATCCTTCAGAAAACTCCAGACTTTCAGAAGGCAAGGAAAATATCTCAGTCCCTGTCAGAGCTCCTGAGCATACTGCCATGCATATAGTAGGTTCCTATTTAATACAGCAGAAGCTGGATAAGAAAAGGAGTCTTAACTTGTTTATCATCCCTCTACCTCGTTCGTGTTTTTAGAACAGCACTTGGTACATAAGGGCTCATAAATATTTTGTATTATATCAGGGGTCAGTAAATTATGGTCTATGGGCCACATCCAGATCCATGCCTGTTTTTATGAAGATTTTCCAGGACGCATCCATGCCTGCACCTTTCCATATTGTTTATGAATGCTTTATCTACAACGGCAAAATCAAGTAGTCACAATAGAGACTCTATGGCCCACAAAGCCTGAAATATTTACCATGTGGCCCTTTGCAGAGCAAAGTTCCTGGACCAAATAAATGAAAATGGGCTGTGCACCAGGGAGATGGAATACCAGAGAGCAGCAAAGTGTTCCTAAAAATACTGAATTATTACTCCAATTTGTCATTTCAAGAGATTGGCCTCCGCTCTATTTGCATCCACATGAAGATAGGAATGTCAGCCTCCTTGCCGTTATCTGCTGGTGAGTGATTAAAGATCGCTGAGACTGGTATTTGACACACACACACACACACACGCACGAATGCACACACACACACACATGCACACACACACACACACAGAGGCAGATATACTTGTATAGTGTATACATTAATTGTAGGCATCACTTTGGAAAAGTCTCAGAAGTATGAATAAAAATCATCACACCCTAATCACACAGCCCAATGTTTTAAAAATCACATGGATCATTTTATCTGATTGATTTTCAGAGTTCAGTCAAGAAATTTCAGGTTTAGGGGCACCTAGGTGGCTCAGTTGGTTGAGCGACTGCCTTCGGCTCGGGTCATGATCCCGGAGACCCAGGATCGAGTTCCACATCGGGCTCCCTGCTCGGCGGGAGGCCTGCTTCTCCCTCTCTCATTCCCCCTGCTTGTGTTCCCTCTCTGGCTGTGTTTCTCTCTGTCAAATAAATAAAATCTTTTAAAAAAAAAAAGAAATTTCAAGTTTGTATACATATATACATTACTAACTGAACATCCAAGAATGACCTGCCTATAATTGCATGGTGACAATATTATAATTCCATTAGAAACAGTGGTACTTATTACATGTTAACCTGTGTTTGTCCCGAAACTCCGTCACCTGATGAATATGCAATTAACCTACTTATTACCACAAAAAACACCTCCTTAGAAATACAACACATCCACATAATTTTTAATCTGATCTTCAAAGACTTTCTGTGGGAGAAAATAATTTTTTTCGCAATAAGATATATTATTGGAAACACAACGGTATGTAGCCAATTCACTACATCATCTGATTTATTTTAATTAGAGGTTAGCTGCTGAATGTGATCACAGTTATAATTATTACAATACCAGTCATCCACATTTCCATTAGCATTCCACTTGATAGTTAGCAATAAGCAGAAATAAAATATTAGGACTTTTAAGAGAAGAGATTACCAATTAGTACAATTCTCCACTGGCACAAGATAATTATTAATTATGTTCATCATGGTAATTATTCACCAAGTTAAATTTCACAGGGCTACCTGGGTGCACATCCTGCGTTCTGACATCAGCAGCCTTCTTCTCTGCTCTGGAAATCCTGAAGCAATATTTGTACTAAATACGCAGTTGACTGCACACCAAATGGAAAAGCAGGTGTGGAGGCCCAGGATGGATCTCCATTTCATTAAAGGATCCCTTCCCTTTGTAGGGCATTGCGAGGGGAGTATGTAAATACGTAGACCTTAAGTAAGGTACCTCTATTTGTAGACGTGTGGGTTGACCACACAGGATACAACTGAACACTAACTAGCCTTCCCAGTACCATCTCTTTCTTTCTCCTGCAACCGCCAGTCATACTCACGCCAACACTCTTTAGTGTAAAGAGAGCCAACAAATGCCATTTGAGGATGGTTGATCACTCAAGAACGAATACTATAAAGTTGGAAAAATATCTACAGGCACTGCGGTTTTCAACGTACATTCACTTCACCGTGGCAATGCTGAAATATAAAGGTGTTATTTGGTGGCATGTCATGTTTTCTATGTAAATGCTTTTATACTAAGCCACCGTATTCTGCTCCAACTCTCTAAGTGACATGAGAGAAGTTTAAGAAGGCATAGAGGAAATACCAAATGCGACTCAGGCGCTGGACTAGGATTCAGAGAGCAGTCTATTCTAGTCTTGATCCTGAACTTCCACGGTTACTGTCGAGGCAAATTGTCAAACCTCTCAGAGCCTCAGTTTCTTTCTGGAGACTATTCTCTCATCTGCCTTCCTTGCTTGGGAGGATGTTGGTAGAGTTAAATGAGATTGTGCATGAAGTCATATTTATGAGCTATAAACTGTTACACAAATCTAAGGCAAGTTTAAGTAATTCAAAGGAACCACATTTAACTAGGCTTTTGAATGTATCTTAAGAAAATACTTTAAGAGCATTTCACACCACCAAGTTATGCTTTTCCTCGGCAGCCAGCAGGAAAAGGCCGGAGTTGCTGGAAATGGAATTTAGGTAAGAAATTAGCATTTTTTCAATCTCTGAATTGGGAAATGTTGAAATAAATGATAAAGCAAGGTTCCATTATCTCACTATTTTTTTGTATTTAAAAGGAAAATGTGGAGGGCTGATGCTTTGGAAATGAAGAGTAGACGGGCTGGGACATGGGGTGGTTGATGGAACAGCAACCTCAGAGAATCTCTTTCATACACAGAATCAGGTGCCTGGTGCTAGCAGGATGTGCTTCTTGCTGTGGTTCCCTTTGTAGTAATTGCACCAATCAGCTCTTGCTGACTCTAAATGGGAGAAAAATAAAGTAAATTCCAAATGACTTTTTTTTCATTGCTCTTCATATTTGCTGCCAATGTTTGCTTCCATGCTTGAAAACATGAGCAGAGATTTGTCTTTGGGAAGAGCTCTATTTCTCATGTTTAAATAGCTGCTGCCCTAACGGGGATTGAAAAGAGGTTGGGGACAGCCAGTAGCCGATGGCCAGGGGGGACAGCACATTTTGCTCGACAAAACAAAGAATGTTTACAATAAAAAGAAAGCAACCAGTGTGGAATGTATTCTTGCTTACCTGCATTTCTTGGATCAGAAACACAGACAGACAGACATGGCTCAAATTGCCTTTGGGCATTTATCACTGTAAGGGTTTAGAGAGCCCAGGTTATGTAAATATCAGTGTGATTAAAGATTTATGGATATAGTAGTCATTTTCTTGTTAATTTAATTCTGTTACAATTTTTAAAAAATACACATCTTCTATTCTAGGCCAAATTTCTGAAATACCTGTCAGGCAGAAAATGCTATAATATATGAATTTTTTGCCCTATGAACTGATTATTTTTAGCAGCTTTTTATGAGCATAATAACAGTAATTTTAGCAGCTAATTTACCTAAAATCATTTCATTCTGAAACCTGAAAGCCCCCAAATCAAAAGGTTCTCTTTGTCTAAAAAGTTTAATCAAAATAAATGTTTCTAGTTAGTTTGGAGAGAAAAATTAGGGTTTCTTCTTGCTCAAATATTTAGTAAGCTCTCAAGAAGGTGTAGGGGGAAGCAATCTGCCTGTCATAGGAGAGAAAAAGAATTAAAGAGCAGGATTTTTAAATTGTACCTCTTGACACCAATAAATAACAAGAGAGAGCTGGTATCCTTCTTTAACATGCGTGCGTACAATACAATAAGCAAATCTGACTCATCTGCCAACCTGATTGCTTTGTTTAGAATTCCACTGTCAGAGGTAAAGTGGGGGTGAGGGGATTTATGTAAATTAGGCCCTTCCAAGCTGGAAGAAAGTTGGATTACTTAAAAAAAAAAAAGGCAAAAAAACCCCAAAACAAAACAAAAAAATATTCTCCAACTTTAGAAAGTTAGGTATTTTTATTCCCACATTGGTTCTGAATAAGAGTGACTTTTAAGTTTGCAGAATCAGGTTAAAAATATGATCTGGAAACCACAACTATGAAATTTCCACCATTTTTTCCCCCAAGCTTTGAAGGTTACTGGTCTGTATCTTCTTGCCTGTCTGGTCTTACTCCATGTGAGTGTTGAGATGGGGAAATGGGCCAGGAGGCTGGAAGAGGGGGAGTGGATTTTTGGATGAGATACTTAGTCCTGGTTTCTATATGAGCTGAGTATAATCAATCGGATTAATGTAAGAAATAAACAGCTGTTTGTCTGAAGGTTATACAAAGTGATGGCAGCTCCAATTTGTTTCTGTTCAATGAGAATTGATTTGAGGGTAACAATATAGACTCTCTGATCCCCGGAAACCTCTGTCTAGTACCCTAACATGGTGGGCACTCATTGGTTTGTTCTAGAGGGCAGATTCTAGTGGGCATCTGATTCTCTGACTCCGTGAGAACTGACCCTGAGTATTTCATTGTCTGGCCATCATCATGCACTCGAATGCCGAATTCAAGTTACTTAGAGAATTCTAGGTGCTCTGTAACACTTTGCAGAGAGGGCGGTGTTGCAGGGTTGACCACAAAATAAGAAGTGATCAATTCAGATCCACACCAATGACTGGGGAATCAGAGAGCATACTCTTCGTGGGAAATGTGATTTTAGGCAATGGCTGGAGCCTGATGGCGTGGATATGGGGGTCCTTTCATGCCATCCCAGCGTCCTGTCCTCCCATCTCTAGTCTCATTCCACCCAGCCTTGGGTTGACCAGGTATGGGGCCTGGGAGTTTTGTGAGATTGCTATAGCCCCCATAGCGAGGGAGAAGATGAGAAGGGGAGACAACAGGTCTGAAGCATTGCATTCTCCCCTGGAAGAGTGGCCAGGCTGAAGGCCAGCAACAGAGCTCTGGGCCTGTGGGTCTCAGAGTTTGTGGAGAACAAGGGTGGCTTCTGTCTACTCGTGGTTCCAGGAATACTGACCTCCTTGTCCTGAAGAAGCAAAGAGACATGGGCGTTCGCAGCCTCTGTCTGAAGTGGAACATGTTGATCTTTGTCCCTAAAGAGACCAAGAACCTGACAGGCTTGTGGTCTCCATGCCTTCCCAGCTGGTGCTCTGAAGGCCCACAGACATAAACACCTACCAGCATTCACATTTGCCACTGGCTAAAGTACTAACAGCCTATGTGTATTTCTCTAATAATAAAAACCAAATAGTTAAATATTTCCTGTATTATTTTTCACCTAACTTCTTATCATTTTCTTATTTATTTTTAAATTAAGAAGTGGAATTCAGCTAGGCTATGCACTGATCCTCAGTCACGATGGCTAACTTAACATTAATTAATAGTTTTCATCGGGAGCTGCACAAGAACTAGCTTTGAGCAGAGAATTGGGGAGGCAGGACTGGGTAAGACAAGCACAACCACCCAAAGAGGATGTTAAATTAGGGGACAATATTTTTTCAGAAGGCTGCAAAAGATTGATGTGTCATTGGTGTCGTGACTATGGAGGCAATGACCCAAATGAAACTCATTTTGAAATGGAAAATGTTTCTGTTCTAGGAACTAAAAAGCACCATCAACTCATTTACACTGTGTTGCAGGAGTTTTTCTGTATATGTTGTTTAAATTATTTCATTTTCACTGATTTTTGAACAGTGGTGGGATTAAGGACAGGGTCTATATTTTGCAGTTTTGTATCGGACAGTCAGTTTAAATAAATCCAAAGGTTCTTAAAGCGAAATTTTAAAACATTATGTAAATTATAAAATTGTTTCATAATTATGAAACAATATTTGATGAATATTTCACAGGCATTGTGAACAACATTTTCAAGAGTTTTGAATAGACATTAAGGAGCCATTTTTGTCAGTGAAAATGTTTCAACAGTCCCTGCCCTAGGAGGGTCAAATCAGTCCTATTTGAAATAATGTGACTCCAAAGACACCCCATCCTCCTTTTTGTCATCTTCCAATATATCCACTGGGGCTGCCGTGTTAGTGACCCGGTCTCCAAATGTGTTCTTTCGAAGACTCTTCCTAAAAGCAGGTGTGGCCCTGAAGTGTATTATGAATTGGAGAGTAGTCTGCTTTTAATGATGTTAAGAATTGTCGGGGCGCCTGGGTGGCTCAGTTGGTTAAGCCACTGCCTTCGGCTCAGGTCATGATCCCAGAGACCCGGGATCGAGTCCCACATCGGGCTCCCTGCTCGGCGGGAAGCCTGCTTCTCCCTCTCTCACTCCCCCTGCTTGTGTTTCCTCTCTGGCTGTGTTTCTCTCTGTCAAATAAATAAAATCTTTAAAAAAAAAAAAAAGGTCACAAAACTTGGAGCCTGGGTGGCTCAGTGGGTTAAAGCCCCTGCCTTCGGCTCAGGTCATGATCTCAGGGTTCTAGGATCGAGGCCTGCATTGGGCTCTCTGCTCAGCAGGGAGCCAGCTTCCTCCTCTCTCTCTGCCTGCCTCTCTGCCTACTTGTGATCTCTCTCTGTCAAATAAATAAATAAAATCTAAAAAAAAAAAAAAAAGAATTGTCACAAAAATAAATGATCTAGCATATGCACTTTTTTAGCATCAATCTTTGAAAAAAGCTTGCACTATCCTTTTTATTCATTCTAACAGACATTATTAGACACAATGAACAATATTGTAAAGACATACAATAAATTGAGAATTTTTAGGTAGATGATTATTAGGTATAAGAACATTAAAAAAAAATAAAAGCAAACCCTCTTTGGCCCATTGTGTTCTCATTATGTTTAGTTGCCAGAATCCCCCAAATAGATTTAATTCTCCTTTTTAAATAATTTATGAGTTTATATTTTAAAAATACCTCTTTTCCCATTCCTCTCCCATGTTTTTGATATTTTGATACTCAGTTCTTTTTTTGATGCTATTTGTATGCATGGATTATTTATTGTAATCATGTCATATCATTTTTATAACAAATTGGGTGTAAACCATAAATAATTTGTCTTAACAAAGTCATCAGGTAGTTTATGAAATTCACGCCAGTGATAAAAACACTAAAGAAACAAATTTACGTGATTGATTTTTCCTTGTATAGTTTAAAAGCTCTCCGCCAAGATATTTGAAATATACGCTCCCAGATTTCATGACAACATTAAAGTCCAAGCTATGTAATAAATGGATAACTTTCATATTAGACTTCTGATACAACAGTTCAGAATGTGGATGAAAGAAAGCCAAGTCTTCACTTTACAGGAAAGTATCTGTGCTTAGCAATCCAGCAGTAAAATATTTTAAGACTTTAAGCTCCAGAGAGACTTCCATCCAGTTTGGATTTCAGGAACTCAAGTTTCAATGATCTGTTACATTGTTGCCCATCTAAAAATGTCTCGTGAAAACGTGTGAAGTCCTAATAATATCAGAATATATTTTGCATGTACTACCACTTATGTCCTCTTTGGTAAACTTTGTTATTTACCACTTTCTCTCTCCCCTTTGTATCTTACCTATTTTATTCCTCTCGAATGCATGCTTGAAGACCACTAAATCTTCTGGTACCTCTCAACAATAGGAAATAAGTGGCAGATCCCATCTGGAAATGAATAAATTACATAACTGGAAAATGCATGGCTTGTATGAGAAAGAACATGTCACTTCAAGGATTACTTTTACATACATGTATTTGTTGGGCAGGGGTGTGTGCACTGAGGCTGGGCAGCCTCCTCCCATTGACAGATCTCAGAAAGCTCGGGGAAGCCACAAGGCCCAGGCACTGATGGGAGGACTGTTCAGTCTTTCATTTTAAAACTACTTAACCAAAGGATGCCAGGGTGGCTCAGTCAATTAAGCGTCTGCCTTTGGCTCATGTCAGGATCTGGGAATTCCGGGATCAAGCCCTGCGTGGGGCTCCCTGCTCAGCCGGGAGTCTGCTTCTCCCTCTCTGTCTGCCTCAGCCCCTGCTCCTTCTCTCACTCTTTGTCTCTCAAATAAAATAAAATTTAACAAATTAAAAAAAGAAAAAGAAAAGAAAACTACTTAACCAATTGACATCTGAGCCCTAGTTTCAGTATTGAAATCTGACCTCAGGCAAATATTAAACTCCTATGCTTCAGCTCCCCACAATTATTTAAATCATATCACTTGTGTTGGTTGCAATGAGAGGGAAAAATTCTCTGACAAAAATTTTCATCTCTTCTTCCTACAGATGTGGCCAAAACTACTGTGGATCTTCCCTCCTGACATGTTCCTCTACTCTGGTGTCTAAACTAATGTTTTTCAACGTTTAATTTGCAAATGAGTTGCCAGAATCCTTGCCAGAACGGAGATTTGCACTCAGAATATCGGATTGCAGCCTGGAATTCTGAATTTCTGGCAAACTCTGGCACAACCCCGATGAGGCTCGTCTGTGGACTGTACCTCAGGCACCTGGTGTCTAGATTGGAGACCATTATAAATGCTGTCTGTGGTCGCTTTGAGATGTTCCATATAAAGTATTTTGGAACCGGTCTCAAGCTTTCAGCAGATTTAATTCTATGAGATAAGGTAATGGTATGAAAGTGTAACGTTTGATGAACTGTGGGAGTACTTCAGTTTTAATAGAACTCACCTTTGAGTGAGAAGGCTGTGCAAGAACAAGTTTTAAGGGCCCTAAACTTCAAAATAGTTCGAATCCATCACTCTAGTCCATGTGCTGTAGTTGTAAAGATACTTTTTTTTCCTTCCCCCAAATTTTAGCTCCTGGATCACTCTCAGCCCTCCAACACTATCTTTGTCATAAATCCAGCTGATTTTCCTATTTCACCTAAACGCTCCCGGCTCCTTGACTCCCGCGATGACACTGACTTCCATTCTGTGTCAGCCTCATCCCTCCATCATCTGAGGGTCAATCATCTTCTCTAACCCCCACCTTCCAATTCCTTCTCTATCACACCACTCCACTGCCGCCAGATCCTGCAGTCTCGGGGAACATATCCTGTGTTTTCCCACCCCTCACCTCTTCTTGCTCTCATTTCCTTCCTTGTCAGGTTGAACTCGGTGGTCCACTGTAAGACCCCTCCCTTGCCCCTCTCCTGTTCATTATACCAGCTGGATAATGCCCCCCACAAAATATCCAAGTCTCGATTCCAGCCAGCTGTGAACATCATCTTATATGACAAAAGAGGTGTTGCAGACAAGATTCAGTGAAAGCTCTCGAGATGGGAAGATCATTCTGTATGGTACAAATGAGCCCTGAATGCAAGTTTAAGTGTTTTCATCCTCATAGGACAGAGGCAGCAAGAGATTTGGTGCAGAAGGTTCAGGATTATATGATAAGGGAAACAGAAAGGGATTTGAAGGTGCTAGGCTGCTGGTTTGAAAGATGGAGGAGGGGGGCCAGAAGCCAAAAAATGCCTCTCTAGAGTCTGGAAATAGCCAGGAAACGGATTCTCCAGGAGAGGCTCCAGAGGGAGAGTGGTCCTGCTGACACCTTGACTTTAGTCCAGTGAAATTGCCTTCAGACTTCTGGCCTTCAGAACTGGAGGAGAATTGATTCATGTTTTCAAGCCACTAAGTTAGTGATGATTTGTTATAGCAGCCATAGGAAAAGATTACGTTGCTTAAATCAACTCACTGCCTACACTGTGCTTGTACCAGCACAGCTAAACATGATGAAGGGCAATCACACAACTATGCTGGCCACCTGCACTTTTTTTTTTTTTTAAGATTTATTTATTTTAGAGAGACAGAGAAAGAGCAAACGAGTGAGTGGGGGAGGGGCAGGGGAGGGAGAGAATCTTAAACAGATTACATACTGAGTGCAGAGCCTGACATGGAGCTTGATTCCATGACCAGGAGCTCATGACCTGAACTGAAATCAAGAGTCGGACACCCAACTGATTGAGCCACCCAGGTGTGCTCCCCCCATCCCCCGCCATAGGCATTTTAAAAGGAAGTCCTTGAGTGAGTCTTCAGTTTTTTCCTGAAATTCTACGACCCTACCCTTGCCTGCTCATACTCTTCCATTATATTAGGGAATATTTCATCCCTCCTTTCTCCTGAACTGTCTACTGCTTCTAGTCTCTTCTTTTAGCTGATGAGTCATTTCCCTGGAAACAACAGAAACAATCAATTAGACACAAATATGAAGACCTTCAGCAAGCTTCTACCACCTTCCTGTGTCTCTGATGGCCATTCACCAGCCCTCCCCTTGCCGATAAATGAACTCTTCTCACCCCAAGCTAAGGCTAACACCTCCACTTTTATGCCAAACATCATCTCTTCTGCCTATTTCTATAAAATAGGGAAATAGTTTTTCTTTTTTGATGTGCTCATTTGCCAACAACCTGAAAATCCTCTTATTCTTCCCATCCCAACTATAGCCCTGTTTATTGCCTTCATTTTACCATAAAATATATCCAAAAAGTATCCACTCTTGCTGTCTTTACTTCTCTTCCCATTGTTTCTTAATCCCACTAAAATAGACTTTTACTCCATCATCCAGTACAAGTACTCTTATAGGGGTCACCAATGGTTTTGATACCTCTGCCCACAGAGGTAAAATCTCAGTCCTTACTTACTTGTCTTACCAGCAGCTTTGACACAAGTGATCACTTATTTCTTCAGTAGGCTTTCAGCGTGAACACTGCTGATTTGTCTTCCATTTTATCAACCTCTCTCCCTGACTTCTTAGCACTGGGCTGTCCCAAAGCAAAGTCCTTGAGTCTCACTTCTCAGTCAACACTCACCCTTATTTATCTCCTCCAACACTGATTGGGATTCAATTTGTGTTTCCAAGTTAAAACTTCCCTCTAATCCTCAGGTTTGTATATTTAACTGCTTGCTCAGTATTCCAACTTAGGTATACAACAGATGCCTCAAATTTAACATGTCTATTGAAAGACATTATGATTCACAAAAATCTGTCCCTTCTACATTCTCTTCTATCCCAGTAGATGGATGACTAGTCTGCCCATTTTAGACCAAAAGCATGGAGTCATTCTTGACCCTTCTTTTTTTCATATTCTACATTCACTGTACCAAAAACCCTGCTAACTCACATTTCATATTTTGCCATAGTCTGACCACTTCTCACCACGTTTACTTCTTCTACTTTAGTCATTACATTACCACCAAGAGATCTTGCCAAGATTATGGTTGCATTCCCAGCTTCTTCCCTTTCCCAAAGTTTATTTTCAACATATTGACCAGAGTGGTGTTAAGACCCTGGGTATAGATCATGTCACTCCTCTGCATGAAACCCTTGATTCTGACTACACCAGTGTAGCCAGACCAGCCTCCTTGCTACCTCCTGAGTACTCTGGGCACACTCACACTTCAGGGTCTGTGCACATGTTCTTTCCTCTATGATTTTCCTCAGATATGCAAGTAATTCACTCTCTTGAGTCTTTCAAAAATACCACTTTCTTAGTGAGTCCTTCTCTAGGTCGATTTAAACATGTATCTCCCCATCTTCATTTCTATTATTTTTCCAATAGTGCTCATCACTCTTAGATAGCCTCTTTTTCTATATATTAACATTTTTATTGGTTTCTTGTCTCTTTATGCTTACTAAAACACAAAGCTTTTGAGATCAGTGGAGTTTTGTCTGTTTGTTTGCTGCAGTATTCCCCACTGCATAGCACAGTGCCTGATATGCAATAGGCACCCAATGAATAATTTTTGAGTGACTAGCTATATGATGAAATGAACAGATGAATGAATGAATGAATGAATGAATGAATGAATGAAATAAGTCACACAACCACTCCCCTCAAATAAACCAATTAAGCAAATAGATGGGGTGTCCCATGAAAGTAGGAGATAAGAAATGTGTGCTGAGTGTGCTCTGGGATAACAGTGAAGAGGTCAGGGGATATTTCAGGGATGATACACACACTTAGATTACACAGAAGAGTTAGAGCTATCTCATGACCGTCTGCCATTGGTTCTTTTCTGTATTCCCCCTGATGTATGTGAACATGTAAACTTTTTTTTCCCCTCAAAAAAACAAATTCAGAAGTGAACAGGAGATGTATGCCAACATTTCATTTTCAGAAATGAGTGGCTTTTGGGCGCCTGGATGGCTCAGTGGGTTAAAGCCTCTGCCTTCGGCTCAGGTCATGATCTCAGGGTCCTGGGATCAAGGCCTGCATCGGGCTCTCTGCTCAGCAGGGAGCCTGCTTCCTCCTCGATCTCTGCCTGCTTCTCTGCCTACTTGGTGGTCTCATGATGTCAAATAAATAAATAAAATCTTTAAAAAAAAAGCTTTAAAAAAAAATGAGTGGCTTTTGTAAAATTTTAAATATTATTGTCATATAAAGACCTTCCGTTTTTTTCTTTGTGTGTCTTGGGGTTTTAAAAATAGTGGGGTATTTAGAAGGTAGCTAATTTGTCATATTGGATATTCATTCTCTATCCCCCCCCCCACTTTTTGTATATTGAAAAATTTTGAAACTACAGAAAATTTGAAAAAAAATTGCTCACTCAACAATTATATTCCTTTTATCTGGATTCATCAACTGGTAATATTTAGCCATATTTGCTTATGGATACATTTATCCCTGTATATGCTTCCAAGTCTCCAGATGTGTTTTTTCCTCCAAACTGTATGAAAGTGGGTGACAATAAAATACTTCCCCCCTACCTATTTCAATATATGTCTGGTACAAAAAAAATACATTTATTAGCCAAAATATAATTTTTATGTATAAAAATTATTAATTCAACAATATCATCTAATTGACAGTCTTGCATAATTTCCATTTGTCTGAAATATAGTTTATAATCAAAATATCATTTATAGCTATTTATTTCTAATCCAGTGATGAATCAATTTTTACTCATTTCATTGATCATTATTATTTGCCTTTATTCTGTTTTGATCTGGAGCATCATTCACCCCACCCTTTTTATTTATTTGTTTTTTGCAGCATTAACTTTTCAAAAGAGTCCAGGTAGGGGCGCCTGGGTGGCTCAGTTGCTTGAACGACTGCCTTCAGCTCAGGTCATGATCCCGGAGATACGGGATCGAGTCCCGCATCGGGCTCCCTGCTCGGCGGGAAGCCTGCTTCTCCCTCTCTCCCTCTCCCTGCTTGTGTTCCCTCTCTGCCTGTGTTTCTCTCTGTCAAAAAAATAAAATCTTAAAAAAAAAAGAGTCCAGGTTAAGTTACACTGTGGAATGTCCCAGATTATATTTATTTCCTCATATTTAGATTTATTTAAAAATTTTTGGTTACTTTTAGCCATTCTAACTGGTGTGAGGTGGTATCTCACTGTGGTTTTCATTTGTTTTTCCCTGATACTAAGGGATGTTGAGCACTTTTTCATGTGTCTGTTGGCCATTTGGATGTCTTCTTTGGAGAAATATCTATTGATGTCTTCTGTCCATTTCTAGATTGGATTATTTGTTCTTTGGGTGTTGAGTTTGATAAGTACTTTATAGAGTGTGGATACTAGCCCTTTGTCTGATATGTCATTTACAAATATCTTCTCCCATTTGGTCAGTTGTCTTTTGGTTTCATTGAGTGTTTATTTTGCTGTGCAAAAGCTTTTGATCTTGACAAAGTCCCAATAGTTCATTTTTTCTCCCTTCCCTTGCCTTTGGCGATGTTTATAGGAAGAAGTTGCTACAGCTGAGGTCGAAGAGGTTGCTGCCTGTGTTCTCCTCAAGGATTTTGATGGATTCCTGTCTCACATTGAATTTTGTGTCTGTTTTTGTGTGGGGTGTAAGGAAATGGTCCAGGTTCATTCTTTTGCAAGTGGCTGTCCAATTTTCCCAACACCATTTGTTGAAAAGACTGTCTTTTTTTCCACTGGACGTTCTTTCCTGCTTTGTTGAAGATGAGTTGACCGTAGAATTGAGGGCCCATTTCTGTGCTCTCTATTCTGTTCCATTGATCTATGTGTCTGTCTTTGTGCCAGTACTATACCGTCTTGATGATTACAACTTTGTAATAGAGCTTCAAGTTTGGAATTGTGATGCTGCCAACTTTGGTTTTCTTTTTCAACATTCTCCTGGCTATTTGGAGTCTTTTCTGGTTCTATATAAATTTTAGGATTCTTTATTCCATGTCTTTGAAAAAACTGATAGTATTTTGATAGGGATTGCATTAAATGTATAGAATACTTTACATATTTTCTCAATATTTGTTCTTCCAATGCATAAGCATGGAACATTTTTCCATTTCTTTGTGTCTTCCTCAATTTCTTTCATGAGTACTTTATAGTTTTCTGAGTACAGATTCTTTGCCTATTTGGTTAGGTTTATTCCTAGGTATCCTATGGTTTTGGGTAAATGGGATTGACTCCTTAACTTCTCTTTCTTCTGTCTTGCTGTTGGTTTATTGAGATGCAATTGATTTCTGTGCATGGATTTTATATCCTGACACTTTCCTGAATTCCTGTATGAGTTCTAAAAGTTTTGGATTGGAGCCTTTGGGTTTTCCACATAAAGTATCATATCATCTGCAAAGAGTGAGAGTTTGACTCCTTCTTTGCTGATTCAGATGCCTTTTATTTCCTTTTGTTTTCTGATTGCTGAGGCTAGGACTTGTAGTACTATGTTGAATAGCAGTGGTGGTAGTGGACAGCGCTGCCGTGTTTCTGACCTTAGGGGAAAAGCTCTCAGTTTTTCCCCATTGAGAATGATATTTGCTGTAGGTTTTTCATAGATGGCTTTTATGATATTGAGGTATGTGCCCACTATCCCTACACGGTGGAGAGTTTTGATTAAGGATGCTGTACTTTATCAAATGCTTTTTTGGCATCTATTGAGAGGATCATATGGTTCCTGTCCTTTCTTTTATTAATGTAGTGTATCACATTGATTTGCAAATGTTGAACCAACCTTGAAGCTTAGGAATAAATCCCATTGGTTGTGGTGAATAATCCTTTTAATATACTGTTGGCTTCTACTGGCCAATATTTCAGTGAGAATTTTTGCATCCGTGTTCATCAAGGATATTGTTCTGTAATTTTCCTTTTCAATGGGATCTTTGTCTGGTTTTGCAATCAAGGTAAAGCTGGCCTCATAAAATGAGTTTGGAAGTTTTTCTTCCATATCTATTTTTTGGAACAGTTTTAGGAGAATAGGTATTAATTCTTAAATTTTTGGTAAAATTTCCCCAGGAAGCTCTCCGGCCCTGGCTCTTGTTTGTTAGGAGATTTTTTTTTTTTAAGATTTTATTTATTTATTTGACAGAGAAAAACACAGCTAGAGAGGGAATACAAGCAGGGGAAGTGAGAGAGGGAGAAGCAGGCTTCCTGCTGAGTAGGGAGCTTGATGTGGGGCTCAATTCCGGGGCTCCGGGATCATGACCCGAGCCAAAGGCAGTCGCTTAACCAGCTGAGCCACCCAGGCACCCCTGTTGGGACATTTTTGATGACTGCTTCAATCTCCTTACAGGTTATGGGTCTGTTCAGGTTTTCTATTTTGTCTTTGTTCAGTTTTGGTAGTTTATATGTCTCTAGGAATGCATCCATTTCTTCCAGAGTGTCAAATTTGTTGGTGTATAGTTGTTCATAATATGTTCTTATAATTGTTTTATTTCTTTGGTGTTGGTTGTGATCTCTCCTCTTTCTTTCATGATTTTATTAATTTGGGTTGTCTTTTCTTTTTGATAAGTCTGGCCA
Organism: Spilogale gracilis; assembly: GCA_004023965.1. Classification (NCBI taxonomy): domain Eukaryota; kingdom Metazoa; phylum Chordata; class Mammalia; order Carnivora; family Mephitidae; genus Spilogale; species Spilogale gracilis. The sequence goes on from PITA01004334.1 coordinate 105,426, forward strand.
AAAGTTTATCAATCTTGTCAATTATTTCAAGGAGCCAGCTCCTAGTTTCGTTGATTTGTTCTACTGCTCTTTTGGTTTCTATTTCATTGATTTCTGCTCTGATCTGTATGATTTCTCTTCTGCTGGATCTAGGTTTTCTTTGCTGTTCTTTCTCCAGCTCCTTAGGTGTAGGGTTACATTGTGTATTTAAGACCATTCTTGTTTCTTGAGAAAGACTTGTATTGCTATGTATTTTCCTCTTAGGACCATCTTTGCTGTGTTCAAAAGATTTTTGAACTGTTGTGTTTTCATTTTCATTCATTTCCGTCATTTTTTAAAATTCTTCTTTAATTTCCTAGTTGGAAATTTTATTTACCTTAAATTTCCTGGCTCTTTAGCCTCCATGTATTTGAATTCTTTCCAACTTTCCTCTTGTGGTTGAGTTCTAGTTTCAAAGCACTGTGGTCTGAAAATATGAGGGAATGATCCCAGTCTTTTGGTACTGGTTGAGATCTGATTTGTGACCTAGGATGGAATCTATTCTGGAGAATATTCCATGTGCACTAGAGAAGAATATGTATTCTGTTGCTTTGGGATGGAATGTTCTAAATTTATGTGGGATGTCCACCTGGTCCAGTGTGTCATTTAAAGCCTTTATTTCCTCATTAATCTTTTGCTTACATGATCTGTTAGTTTCAGTGAGGGGGGTGGGTGTTAAAGTCCCCTACTATTACTGTATTATTGTCGATGTGTTTCTTTGATTTAGTTATTAAATCGTTTATATAATTGGCTGCTCCCATGTTAGGAACATGAGTATTTAAAATTGTTAGATCTTCTTGTTGGGCAGACCCTTTAGATATAATAAGAGTGTCCTTCCTCATCTCTTATTATAGTCTTTGGCTTAAAATATAATTTGTCTAATATAAGGATTGCCACCCCAGCTTTTTTTGGATGTCCATTAGCATGGTAAATTGTTTTCCACTCCCTCACTTTAAATCTGGAGGTGTCTTTGAGTCTAAAATGAGTTTCTTGGAGATAGCTTGCTAATGGGTCTTTTTTTTTTTTTTATCCATTCTGATACCCCATGTCTTTTGATTGGGGCATTTAGCCCATTTACATTCAGGGTAACTATTAAAAAATATGAATTTAGTGCCATTGTATTGACTATAAGGTGACTGTTACTGTCTATTATCTCTGTTCCTTTCTGGTCTGTTACTTTTAAGCTCCCTCTTTGCTTAGAGGACCCCTTTCAATATTTCCTGTGGAGCTGCTTTGGTGTTTGCAAATTCTTTTAATTCTTGTTTGTTTTGGAACTGTTTTTTTTTTTTTTTAATCTCTCCTATTTTCTATGACAGTCTAGCTGGATATAGTATTCTTGGATGCATATTTTTCTCATTTAGTTCTGTGAATATATCATGCCAGTCCTTTCTTGCCTGCCACATCTCTGGATAGGTCTGTTGCCAATCTGATATTTCTTCCATTGTATGTTACAGACCCCCTTCTCTCGAGCTGCTTTCAGGATTTTCTCTTTGTTACTGAGACTTGTAAGTTTTACTATTAGATGATGGGGTGTGGACCTATTTTTATTGATTTTGAGGGGGGTTTTCTGTGCCTCCCGAATTTTGATGCTTGTTCCCTTTGCCAAATTAGGGAACTTCTCTGCTATAATTTGCTCCAATATACCTTCTGCTCCTCTCTCTCTTCTTCTGGGATCCCAAATATTCTAATATTGTTTCGTCTTATGGTATCACTTTTCTCTTGAATTCCTGCCTCATGGTCCATTAGGTGTTTGTCTCTCTTTTTCTCAGCTTCTTTATTTTCCATGATTTGGTCTTCTAGAGCACTAATTCTCTCTTCTACCTCATTTGTCCTAGCAGTAAGAGCCTCCAGTTTTGATTGCACCTCATTAATAGCTTTTTTGATTTTAACTTGGTTAGAACTTAGTTCTTTTATTTCTCCAGAAAGGGATTTTTATTTCTCCAGAAAGGGATTCTCTAATACCTCCCCTGCTTTTTTTTGAGCCCAGCTAGCACCTTGATAACCATCATTCTGAGTTCTAGTTCTGACATATTACTAAGGTCCCTATTGATTAGGTCCCTGGCCATCGGTACTGCCTCTTGTTCTTTTTTTTTTTTTTTTTTTTGAGGTGAGTTATTATGCCTTGTCATTTTATCCAGGTAAGAATAGATGAATGCGATATTAAAACACTAAAAGTGTAGCTACAACTCCAGAAAAATATATGCTAACCAAATCAGAAGAGACCTGAAACCGGGGGGGAAAGAAAGGAAAAAAGAAATCTGTATCTCTTTCATATCTATCTATATCTATCTGTCTCTCTCTGTATGATTAGACTGGTGAATAGAGCAGAGGCACACATTTGATTTTGGGTGTATTTTGGTGTGTTAGAAGAAACTGCCTCCAAAAGTTTTAAAGAAAGAAAAACTTATATATGTACAAAAATAAGGGTATACATGATGAAGGGATGGGATGTGACTGTAAAGATGAAAATTTAAACAAGGATTCTGAAAAAGGAATTGATAAGAAGTTGGTTGAAAAAAAAAAGAGGAAAGAATGTGATGAGGCTATGAGGAACATAGCCATGTGGTAGATTTATAGTATATTTTTTATCTATTAGAAGAAAGTGTATCCCAAAGTTTTAAAGACAGAACAACCTATATGGATACCAAAAATAAACTTAAATACAATGAAGGGATAGAATATGACTAAAAGAATGAAAATCATTAAAGATTTTTTTAAGAAAAAGGTATTGAGAAAATAAAATATATTTTTTAAAGATTTTATTTATATGACAGAGAGAAACACAGCTAGAGAGGGAACACAAGCTGGGGGAGGAGAGAGGAGAAACAGGCTATCTGCCAAGCAGGGACCCCGACGTGGGGCTCGATCCTGGGACACTGAGATCATGACCTGAGCCGAAGGCAGTTGCTAAACGACTGAGCCATCCAGGCACCCCAAGATAATTTTTTTTTTTAATTTTTTTTCCAGTGTTCCAAGATTCATTTATTTATTTGACAGAGAGAAACACAGCAAGAGAGGGAACACAAGCGGGGAGTGAGAGAAGGAGAAGCAGGCTTCCCGCCGAGCAGGAAGCCCGATGTGGGGCTCAATCCTGGGTCTCCGGGATCATGATCTGAGGCGAAGGCAGTCGCTTAACCAACTGAGCCACCCAGGCGCCCCTAAAATATTTTTTTTAAATGTTAAAATAGGAAAGAGAAAAATTAAGAAATAGAGTAAGAAAAAAATAAAACTAAAAAAAAATAACTTTGAAAGACTAAAGAATCATGGGGAAAAGCCATGAATTCTACTTGGTGCTTTCCCCTATGTCTAGAGTTCCTCCTTTCTCACTGATAGGTGAACTTGGTCTTTGCTGGCTGCTCCGGCTGATCTTCTGGGGGAGGGGGCTGTTGTAGGGAGTCTCAATTGTCTTGCCCGAGGCGGAACTGCCCCGCCCTTGGCAGGCGCCAGGTTAAGTAGTCTGCTCAGGTTCCCTGTGGGAGCTTTTGTTCCCTCTACGCTTTCCGTACAGCTTTGGAGGCGGGGAATGAAGACGCAGCCTCCCAGTCTCCCGCCCAGGGGAGCCAAGAGCTTGGGCCCCACTCCTCAGTGTGCCCCCTGAGAAAATGGTCAGTCCCGCCTGTCTGTCTGGTCTCCAGCTGCACTCCATTCTCACCCAGCCTGTGGCCCAGCTTTTTAATCTGTGGTGCTTGGCCCCGTTTGGAGTCTCCAAATCCAGCGGATTCTCACGGCACACTCTCATGCCGCTCCTCCCGATGGAGGAAGGACGGGGTCTCCCTGGATCTGCTACTTGTGGGGTCCCTACTTGAAGAGCCCCAACTGCGCCTCACATCACAGTTTAAGGTAAGCCCGAGCTGAGAGCACACTCCTTGGCTCTCTCTGCCGCCAGCTTTCCCATCCCGATATGTGGAGCTCTGCCGTGCTCAGGCACCCCGGGTCCTTCTGTGACCCCACAGGTCCTGAGACCACACTGTCTCCGTGAGGATTCCACCTCCCGCTCAGCCTCTGGGGGATGTCTCTCAGTGGAGCCGACTTCTAAACGTTCCAATTTTGTGCTCTGCTGCTCTGCTGCTGTCAGGGAGCTAGCCACTCCCCCTGCAGTCTATCTTCGCTCGCCTCCGATTCACTTCTCCTCTCATCTACCTTCCAGAAAGTGGTTCTATTTCTGTTCCTAGAATTAACGCTTTTCTTCTCTTTGATTTCCTGTTAATTTCCTGTAGGTGTTCCGACGAGTTTGATAACTCTGTAGCTCAACTCCTGGCATCTGATGATATCTAGGTCTTCTACCCCTCTGCCATCTTGCTCCTCCCCTTCTCGATGTCACTAAGTTTTATCACTTGGTTAAAGTGGTGACTACCATATATCTTTATTGTAATGATATATGTTTACCTTTGCAAATAATAAGTATTCTCTGGCATGAATGTATCCTTGAAAAAAAGTATTTTTGGAAAACCTTTTCTATATGTTGGTAATAGTAACTGTAAAATCCTGCAAACTTGTAGTAGTATGATGGCCATGTGAGTTGAGGAATGGGGACACTTCCTGATGTTGTGTTTGTGTCCTAGGTTGTTCAACCATTTTTTAATTGTAAGAATCTTTATACCCTAGTCAACCCAGTGGGAATCCAGATTTTAGGAAAATAATTAGGGCCATCTGAGAGGTGAGACATGATGGTGTCCTCCTGACTCTCAGGGGCATCTATCATACCTCTTGCGTTTAGAATAAAAGCGTGACATATATCTATGCCCTACTCATCCTGGGCCAATGAGTGGCTTGTGATGGGATATCATAAAAAATTGCACTTTAACCAAAGCCAACCTAGCCAAAAAGTTTGTGTACAGAAGAAAAGGATTCGCTCTATCTTATTCCATTGACATGAGAAAGCTGGATTTTAGAAATTATTCTTTTAAGAAAATATGTAACAATGTTATAAGAAACAAATGAAATCATCCATAGTAACCTTACCTGGTTTCAAAACCACTAATGTGCTTGGGATGCCTGGTTGGCTCAGTTGTTGCCTTCAACTTAGGTCATGATCCCAGGGTCCTGGGATGGAGCCCTGTGTCAGGCTCCCTGCTCAGCAGGGAGTCCATTTCCCCGTCTCACTCTGCCCCTCCTCATTCATGCTCATTCACTCTCTCTGTCAAATAAATAAATAAGCAAAATCTTAAAAAAAAAAAAAAAAAAGCACCAATGAACTTGCATGCTCAGTATCCTTACAATGCATTAAGACAACACATAGGGCATAGGAAGATCTGACTATGTGACCCTGACAAGCTCTGTTTTTTTTTTTAAAAATGATATTGATTTTGTCCAGAAAACAGAAATAATGATGACTATATTACAGGGCTGTTGTAAAAATTAAATGAGACAATGTGCTTAACGAGTATAGCACAGTGTTTGAGTATATGCTAAGTGTTCAATTAATGTTTTTCATTAGTATTATAGTTTTTTCTATGTAAAAGCACAGTCATTTTTATACAAAGCTGTAAAATAACCAGCATGTAATTTTGAGGGGATTTGAATCTTTCCCCTATTTGAAATAGAGGCTTACGTTTAGTCGTCAGAAAGTAAATTTGGCATTTTCCTTACCTTAGCTTGGCTTATTGAATAGATAATGTTATTTTGAAGCAGAATTTCAAAACAAATTTGCATTACTATTTATCTAATTTACACATGGCCACATGCATCGTGCTGTGCTCTCATCTTTACTGTGAGATTAGCAAGGGTTTTTTTTTTTTGTTTTGTTTTTTGGGTTTTTTTTTTTTTTCACACCAGTGGAAATAACAAGAGGACTAATTCTATTTTGGAAAAAATAAGCTCCTAAGAATTCCTAATTTCCTAAACAAATAGAAAATTGCTCTTTATTTCTTAGAAAATACAACAAGGATGCAAAAGAAGGTTGGGCTGTGCAATTTTAATATCTGTGTTCCAACGAGATTTATATTTTGGGTTCTCTAGATAGTGACTAACCTTTCAAGCAAAACTGTGTTTCGGGACTCTTGATGGGTTCAAAAATTTGTATTCTAAATGGCTTATAGTAAAAAATTATGAATCCAGGGTATATTTTATATGAATTAGTCTTTTTAGAAATGATTGCATAACATGCAGATGAGGAAGAAGATACGGGCAGAGGAGACTTAGGACCTGTAGGGAGCCTTGCCCCTGTGCTGATCCAGAGATAAGGGAAGTGGGTCTTTCTTCTGTTGGACTCATAGAACTGGATAGAACAAAGAAAGAAGCATTCTTTTTTTTTTTTTTTAAGATTTTATTTATTTATTTGACAGAGAGAGAGATCACAGGCAGGCAGAGAGAGAGGGGAGGAAGCAGGCTCCCTGCTGAGCAGAGAGCCCGGTGCGGGCCTGAATGCCAGGACCCTGGGATCATGACCTGAGAGAGAGGGGAGGAAGTAGGCTCCCTGCTGAGCAGAGAGCCCAGTGCGGGCCTGAATGCCAGGACCCTGGGATCATGACCTGAGCCAAAGGCAGAGGTTTAACACACTGAGCCACCCAGGCGCCCAAGCATTCCTTCTTTTCACCTCGACCTCCTCTTCCACGCTGTCTTTTGCTGACTGATGCTTAAGACTATCAGTGCTTAAGTCAGTGCTTAAGTGTACTGAGATACAGACATCAATACTGACATCTCACTGGCAAGCAAAAGCCAGGTGACATCACTGGTGTGGCTGCACCCAGAGGGTGTTCAGCCTTATCTCCTGAAGTCATCAGAAAGTATCAGAATTCAGCAGTAGTGATTCTTTGAAATCGGGGAAGAAGCCTAGGAGTTCCTCCTGCTTTAATCTTGCAGATCCACTGCTTGTGAAAATGTTGATGATTTAATCTGCTTGTGTGCCTAGTAATGCCTGGAAAGTTGTTGATTTGAGAGCTCCAGAAGCGTCCTCTGACTGTCACTGAGATATTCAAATGAACAAACATGGGGCATTAATAAGGTGATTTTTTTTTTTTTACTCAAAAATGTTGTCCTAGCATGCAGACTTGCAATTAATGGAGGAAATTTCATGTGTTGGAAGTGTTAGGACTTCTGCTTTTATAACAATCAAGATCATTATTGTGACAACCTTGGGATTTATAGAAATATGTATGAGGATCACATCTGGAAGGATTTGAGAAATTGCTAAAGGTGGTGACATAGTGAACCCCAAGGTGGAAAGTAACTTGGACATTTGGGGTCTGGTTTTAAGGATCTGTTTGGTTTTACTGTTGCTGAGTGGTTTAGGGCCTAAGGTTATACAGAAGACTCACAGCAGGCCAAGTAGTAGAATTCAGGACATTACATCATGTAGCTTTTGCTCGATAATAGACCACTTCCAAACTTAAAACTCTTGAGAAAAAGATGTCCAGTTATTTGGCTTGAGATCTGTGTGGCGACAGTTTAGGGAGGGTTCCATGGGGTGGTTCCTGGGCTCTTACAGCTAGCTCGCTGGTTATGTCTCTGTTAGTTACTAGGTTAGCTGAGGTTGGCTGCCAGGATGGCCTCTAGCTCTGACACTTCTCTTTGCAGTTTCCCATTGTTCAGCAGAATAGCCCGGGCCTGCTCACAAGGTGGCTGGGCATTTCCAAGAGAGGAACAGAAATGAGGTGTCTGAAGGCCTGGGCTCAGAGTTGGCACAGCTACACTAATTGCCACATAAAAGTCGCCAAAGAAAGTCACAAGGTCAGTGCAGATTCAGAAGTGTGGAACTCGGCCCCACCTCAAGATGAGAGGCATTGCCAAGCCACATTGTAAAGCTTGTAACACAGGGAGGGTAATATTACATCTACAGTCCATCGAACCTCCTTCAGGGGACTAGGATTAGTTTGGTTGGTGATATCTGGCTCTTTCTAGTTCTATAAAAAAGACAAACATCCTCCTGAGCTAACTTTTTTCTAGGGATCTTCCAGGAATGAGGAAATAGTGATGGTCCAGTATCAATCTCTTGCAAAACCCATTCACAGGTGTCGAAGCCTTGTCTTCCGAGGTAGTACAAATAATTCCATGGGTTATATACTAGGAACAGTCCAGAGTTTGAAGTTGGGTCAGGAATTGGAATAGTCAAAATAAGTAGTTAAATTATAGCTGAACTTAGCTAGTGTTCTTGGCCAGGGTGGGTGAATATGTCAAGTTGTCGTATATTCAGAAATGAGAGTTAAGCTGGATATCACCATGCATGATTCTCCTTTGAATCGGCACAAGTTTCATGCTCATTTTTTTTATATTTAATTTTGCCTGTAAGCCAACTAAAATAAATAGCAGTGAAGTGTAATGTTTTGAAATAATCCCATAGTTTTCAAGTGCTCTTGAAGTAGAAAGCAATGGGGCCCTATGTGCTATCCTCTACCGACTTAACACTTACTGTTTATGCTGCCTAGAACAGCTCGCTTTAATTGATACTTGGCTTGATACCCTTTTAAATTATTAAAGATTGGAGGTGCTCATTAAATGAGAGATTAAAAGAAATGGTAGACACAGCTAATTATTAAAGGCCCAAGAAGAGACATGAAATGCATTTTATCTGAGGCTTCAGTGGATTGTTAAAGTAAATGAATGGTTTAGTGATAAACCAGTCAAAGCTAATCAATTGAGCAAAACTATAGGGAAGGTCTTTGAGTCTAGATTTGAAGGGTTTATAAGTAATCATAGTTAGAGACTTAGCAGCTGCTCCCTATTTCTTTAATTTTAGATCTCTGAGCTGCTAATTGGTCAGGAAATTGGGTCCAACCTCTACAGCTAATTATGACTGGAGGAAAGCAGCTTATGTGTCTTTGTGGGGGAAGGTCTGCGTGGGTAAACATGAGCAGGTCAGAGTTGGGGTGAATTCTTTTGTGGCACATCGTGATTTAAAGATGGTCATGAATCTTTCTGGAGGCAAAGCTCTGAGGAGGCTTATTTTCTACTTCCTCGCTTCCTGAACTTTTCAACCTCTCAACTGCTCCTTTAACTTCCAAGTCATGGGCTGTGTATTATTTTTGCCTGCTTACTAAGAGGGAATGTTGGTTGTTGACACAGCCACCGTGGGCCAGTGAGATTAGTAACATGATACAGAGATTTTCACCACTTAAAAGTCACTGGTTCAACATGGCTTGGATAGGTAATGACTTACAGTTATTCTGACCTGACAGCTGTTTAGAGGCCAATTTAAAGTGAACTATTTCTCAGCCCCCAGACAGGGGACATGTTGCCTCTCTGGATTGCAAAATGTCATCTCTTTTGGAGTCTCACATAGCAGCAAGGCTCAGTGTTGAGTCATCATCACTGAAGGCTAAAATAACATGTTGCCTAGAATTAAGAACATTTGGCTAGCTTTTGTGCAAAGGTTTGAGCCCTATGGAAAAATAAATATCGCGTTAGTTTCTCCCCAGAGTCAAAGTCACTCTACTTACAGTTGAATACCATTAACAAGTTCAAGGCACCAGGGCAACATTTAACACATTACTAATGATCAATGAGGACTTCAGAGAAGATGCATTTAATTGTCCCTTTCTTGGCCCTTCAACAATTAGCCACATCTACCGTGCTTCCTAATCGCTTATGTAATGAACATCTCCAATTGGAAAGAAGTGGCTACCGGCCGCTTGAAAAGTATTGAGGCACCAGCCAAAACGGGGTTCAAAGGGTTTAAGTCACCAAGGACTCAATCATTTCTAGCCTCACAGGAAAAGGCACATAGTTCAAAGACAACAACCAAAGCCAACTGCAAAAGGAAGGGGAGAATGGGATGGTGATTAGAGAAATGGAAGATGTCACCTTGGTTAATAATAAATTTATTTATTTGTGGCGGCCTGCATGACAATGTAAGCCAAACCTGAGGGCAAGGAGATGGGAAAACAAAAACAAAGACAAGACGAAGAGCAAAAGAGATGGGGACAGGAGGGACAAAGTGGATGATGTCCAAGCAATGCCGATTTTATTTAGGGTTACGAAGCCTTTTATACTAGACTATGCTCAATCGAACAAGGAGCGGTAACAATAACAAGGTTACATATTTTCCTTAATATCATGATTTCTATGCATATCCCTGATCATGCCCAAGTCCCATGACGCTGATTCTCTTCGTTCATCCTACACTACATCACTAATTCTTTGAGGAGGTAAACAAGGGAGGTGCATCATGCCCCTAGGCATGATTAAGATCCCATAATAGTAAAACTGCCTACATGACTACTGCTGCCTACGTGCTTGCTGCCTCTGGTCTACGTGCTTTAGCATTGCTCATTGGGAGCCCGAATAGGCGGGTGCCAGGAGTTTCGCTCCTTTTCTCTAACCAGCTCAGCTGTGAACATCCGAGCTAGGGAGTCCAGAAGCTACACTTCAGCTGTTGACACCGCTAGGTTCCGGGCTCCCCACATTTATTTGGATTTTTTGTTTGTTTTTTTGAGAGAGAGAGACCAAATGAGAGGGTAAAGGAGAAAGGATCTGAAGCAGAGTCCACACTGAGCACAGAGCCTAACTCGGGGCTCCATCCCACAATGGTGAGATCATAACCTGAGCTGAAATGAAGAATCAGAGCTCAACTGACTGAGCCACCCGGATGCTCCAATAAAACTTTATTTAGGGGCGCCTGGGTGGCTCAGCTGCTTAAGCAATTGCCTTCGGCTCAGGTCATGATCCCAGAGACCCGTGATGGAGTCCCACATCGGGCTCCCTGCTCGGCAGGAAGCCTGCTTCTTCCTCTCTCACTCCCCCTGCTTGTGTTCCCTCTCTGGCTGTGTTTCTCTCTGTCAAATAAATAAAAAAATCTTTAAAAAAAAAACCAAAACTTTATTTAAAAAACTGCATGCATTTAAAGCAGTTGTTACAGACATACTCTTAACTGTGGGGTTTTAAGGCATCTTCTTCTGGGTGCCTGACTATACATCAAAGACTCTAATAATCCTTTCCATGGCATAACCTTTCTTTTCACAGTTCAGTGACTGTCATTAGATCCAATGCATGCCTATCACATGAACTGTAATAACTTATTTCCGATTTTATATTACACTTTGATGTGAGTGCAAAGTATGCAAAGATGTTCATCTGTGGTGTCAATTTGTTATGTCTAATCTTTCCAAATTATAAGGGTCATACCTGTTATCATAGATCCTCTTTCATATATACTTGTCTTACCTTCACAGCTAAGCTGTACTTCTTTTGAAGGCAGCACACATTTCTTTTGTTACCTTTTACTTCTTTAAACTGAAGATCATGCTGACAATGTGATCAGTGGCCGATGAATGAATTTTTAAAGTCACTTTGGAGCTCTCTTGGTATAGTATCAAATCGTATTACCATTATTGTTATTTGTCACACAGCCCAAAGTTTAAGGCAGGAGGAAGAGTCTATGATTCTTTTCGATCTCCACCCATCCTGGGGACTTAAGGCCTAAGTATCGGAAGCCTTTGCCCCAGTGGTTCCCAACAGGCCATGTTTTGGCAGGCCTGCCTTTCTTGAGGTCACGAAAACTCACAAATTGGCTTAGAAATTCTAAGTGTTAACCTCAGTGCAAGAGTGCTGTAAATGTAAACATGGGCTCATGCCGAAGCCAAAGGTGCCAGGAGACACAGCCTTAATTCTACAGTCCACAATACTATTCCCTAGTAATGGAATGAAGGAAATGAAGCAGAGAACGTGTCTATTTTGAACCTTCTTAACTCAAAACCTGTGTTTTAGCAAGGATTCTGTGCTGGGCTGAAATATATAGCCCCAACACTTTGAAGCCACCCTGATCTTCTTATGTGAGGCTGCTTAATTTAATGTATCCTTTTTTGTATTAATGGAATGTGTTTTTAATTTCCTCTCCCTGCACTTTCCTGGACTTCTCATCCTTTAAAACTTTTCTCATATTTTATTTTCTTTATGGTACCTTTCTCTAGTGCTCCTCAACAATTGTTTACTTACTTAGTGGTATTCTGGTGAGACTTTGGATTCACTTTTACCATGATATAGATGACAGTGATTTGTAAATGTGTGTTTCTTTCCGTTTTTCCTCCTAGTACAAGAACAGTTGGAGGGTGAAGATGAGGTCTGCAATCGTTATATCAATGCTTTCTTCTCCACCATCCTCCTTCTCAGTGCCAAGATTACATACAGGGCTACATAGTACCAAATAAGCATTGTTAAATGAACTGAATCGGGGGGGGGGGGTAAATAAGATTTTATTTAAAATTTTGGAGGGAACATCATTCCATATTAATATCAGAATTAGTTTACTTACTATTGAAAATAGTCTAGCAGTGAATAGGAATTTTAAATGTGCGTATTGCAGATCAAACTGACATAATATGTAAAATGCCTCTAGACATGATAGCATTCCAATAAACTTGAGTTGAAAATGATAGAATTAATGTTGTCAGTTTTTAAGGTGGTTGAAGAAAAGCAAAAATTGTAATGGACTTGCAATTCATTAAAATGATGGCTTAGAAGCTACTCGTATAATAAATCTATCATAAAGTAGTTTTGGAAGATGAATAACTAAGCCAATTAAGAATATGCCTGTTAGAATGGGCGATTCGATATTTAGGAAAAAGGTCAAGAAATGGGATGTTTTGATTGTCAGATTCACTCCTAAGTCGGTAACTTCGGGGCTTTGTTAGCAAAGCGATGCATGGAGTCTGTAAGCTTGATTCCCACAAGTCTGGCTCTAATTTACATCATTAAGTGGCTTTAGTGTCTTTTTTTTTTTTTTAAGATTTTATTTATTTGACAGAGAGAGATACCACAAATAGGCAGAGAGGCAGGCAGAGAAAGGGGGAAGCAGGCTCCCCAAGGACCCTGAGATCATGACCTGAACCAAAGGTAGAGGCTTAACCCACTGAGCCACCCAGGCGCCCAAGTGGCTTTGGTGTGTTAATGACTTGCTGCTCTTCGAGGTGTGGTCCTCTGGGCCTTCTGCATTTGTATTACCTGGGAATTTGTTGAAAATGCAGCTCTAGGGTTCAACCCTGGAGCTCTGCAACTACAGCTCCATTTTAAGACAATCCTGGGTGATTCATACTCACATGACAATTGAGTGGCACTTGTCTCAATATATGTCATTGCAATATGCATGATGATTATGGGAGATTAAGTCCATTTGAAAAAATAATCAATTGCTGTTTCCTTCCAAGAAAGGAGAGAACATACATATTTAACACGACACTTTCCTTGATGCCTCCTACTGGGGTAGCAGTAAAGTGTCTGAAAATTAGCTTATATCTTCTGAGTATATTATAGTGAACTGACAGAAAAGCAAAGAAAAAAAAAAGAGAAAGAATACCAAATACTCCAGTTAAATAGCAATTTCATTTCATCCTGCCAAGAATTTATTATTTTCAGTCAAAAGTTGGAAAAATAGGAATGTTTACAAAAGTTTGCTAACATCTTTAGTTTTAGGTATTTTAGTCTGTTCAATCAGTATTTACAGAGCAGGCACATTAGACTTCTGTCCTTTTTTTTTTTTTTCTTAAAGATTTTATTTATTTGACAGAGAGAAACACAGCCAGAGAGGGAACACAAGCAGGGGAGTGAGAGACGGAGAAGCAGGCTTCCCGCTGAGCAGGGAGCCCGATGTGGGACTCCATCCCGGGACTCTGTGATCATGTCCTGAGCCGAAGGCAGTCGCTCAACCAACTGAGCCACCCAGGCACCCCTAGACTTCTGTTCTTCATAGAAAATCTGGTCGAAGAATATCCTGTTATATGAGATCAGGGAACCTGAAGAAGTTTGACACCTGACTATCTTTGACTGACTTCATGGACCATTCGCTCCAAAGTTCCATCCCATATTCTTTCTGTTGTCCTGTTAGTTTCATTCAGATTTTATTTGAATCCCGGATGGAAGCATCCATGTGGTTCAGAAACAAGCCATGTTAGGCATAATAAACCACGAATGGACTCTGTGGAAGAACCTGGTATGGTCTACCTTCTTTCTTTCTCCCTTCCAGTTTGTAGTGTTTAAAATAATGGTGTTCCATGTGATGAGTTTCCCACATTGAGGGGTGGGAGGTGACATGAGGCAGTGAGTCTAGGGCCCATTAAATACAGTTAATACCGATTTTGCTCAGGCCAAAGAGAAACATGTTCGGTTTTAGAATTCTCAAGAATTAAACCCATGATCGTGAGCTTGCTTTATTCCCCTTGTTGTAAAACTGCTTCCATTCCCTGCTGGCAGTTCAGACAGCTTTCTCTGTAAAGTCCTCCCTGCAAATGGTTATGTTTCTCTCCACACCCCTCTCCCCATCCCCGTCTAAGTCAGTCAAACACAGGAAACTCTTGAGGCTCACCCCGCTACTAATGTCCACGACCAGCCCCATTTAATTGCAATAATGGGGATTAACTCTTCAGCTATTCTGAGGGATGGTTTTATCTACTGGGAAGCAGAGACCCTTTCGTGCAGCAACAAAATATATCTCACTATGCCCTTTTCCTTCTCCTTGCCTCCCAGGACCTGGAACATAAGATCAGATCAACTCAAATATCTTAGAAATAAGGCTTTCTACTGGCAGTTATTATTTTGTTCATTTTTTTTAACATGACCTTAATTTTTCCCCCTTCTTTCTTGTTGCACTAATAGCCTGAGGCATGGAGAAGTACAAGCCCACCCTGACAGACATCCAGACATTGGCTTGTCATGCCTTATGTTTGTATTTTTGACTATCTGGAAATTAATTAAGAGATGTTGTTTTCAAGGTGCTCCCCCCCCCGCAAGTTTCTCAAATATTTGAACAATTTTTACACATTTAAAAAAAATTTCCCCTTTCTCTCTGTTTGTAATAAGATTAATTATATGAGGTGCACTGCTGCTTATCCCCATGAAAGAAAATCTAAAACGAGGGATTTCAGCTTCAAGAAGGCTACTTTGTCCTGTTTCCGATGTTCTAAAGGGATTAATTTACCATATCGTATAGCCCTGGAAGACTGCGATAATTGAAAACATCCATATTCATTGCATGTTCAAAGAGCTCTGTCTGACTTTGTGATGTAAAAAGTGCATTTTTAACCTGAACGGGGACCTTCAGCTGCTATTGCTTAATCCTATTAGTCCAACAGTTCCAAAGCTTTAGTGTATGATCATTAGCTCGAGTTAATCCTGAGACATGCCTCCAGCCTCAGCCTGTCAGAAGGAATCCCTGCAGGGAAAATGTGGAGGTGCTGATAGCACAACACCAACTAATCTTATCTTAAATGCTAGCAGCAGCCTCTATCTGTGATAGCCAGGGAATTAAAAACAAATTTTTTCTGGGTATTGGATAGCAGGGTGTTCCTCATTCCCCAACCCCCCTCCCCACCTTTCTTTCCTTTCTCTCTCTGACTCTCTCTCTCTATCTCTCCCTCTCCCTCTCCTGGTACTTCTCCCTTGCCCTAGTTTCCCTAGGTTCTTTGTTAGGGTGATGCTAGCAATGACAACAAGAATGAATGGAAAGGGGATGGGGAAGGAAACATTGAAGAGACTTACTGTTTCAGCAGTCAAGCTCTTTGCTAAGTCACTTAGGATACTTGCCAAGTCTCTCATTTGTATTTCTTGACGTCATAAAGCCAAGCCAATCCTGTGTTTCCTGTTCCTCTGGATTATAATGTGAGAGGACAAAATGTTTTCTGATAGTTGTCACCATCCCCCATGGCACAGTCTCCTGAGAGTCTGAGAGTTGGGTCCCCAGGTGCCCAACGAAGCTTGCCTGAGTAGAGAAGTAAACTACCATAGGGTGCTAGCGAGTAAACCCCTGATGTGGGGAAGAAGATGCAGTGGAGATTGGGAGCAGGAGAGAGTGTGGGTTTGGGGTTTTTGGAAGAGCTGTATGAAGATGTTGACCCTGAGTGGAGTTTTGAGCTGTATATTTCAGACCAGAGTAGAATGGGAGTCAAGAGGACATTCACTTTGGAAGCAGAGATTTTTTCTAAAAAGTGAGAGAGAATGTTTAGTCATTTATGTAACAAACATTAATTTAGTGATTACTACATACCTATCATGGGGACTCTAATAGTTTTTGTGGTCCCTTCTCTCACAAAACTTAGAGTAGTGGTCTAAGAGCTATTGGTAAACCAGTGAACAAAGAAAAAATAGGCACATAAATCATTGATTACAAAGTGTGATAACAGCTAAGGTGCTCTATATTCTCTTATCTATTTGCCTGGATGTTATAAGCTTGGCTTGGTCATCAGTAAAATGCCTCCAAGGAGCATGCTGGGAGTTCTGTGGGCTTCCTTTCCATGTGATTTATTAAAGTTTAACTACTCATTTTCTCAAGAGTCTGGAAACAGCCAGATGGTTACACTTTTCTTCTGCCCATCTAAGTTTAATTAAAGTATTCATTGAAATTTTGACATGTTTCTACATCCAGGCATTTTGGCAACATGGTGTAGCCATGATGCAATTGATAATTAAAGAACATGGACTTATGCTGGTGTTTCCAATTGGCCGATGGTTCTCATTCAATTGATGGGATGCGGCATAAACAAATGTCTGATTTTAGGATTTATGTATTTTATATTACAGACCTCTTCTGTTTATAAGAGTGATTTGAAGGTTCTCTTTGCAATCCATTTAACTAACAGACAGTGAACTTTTTTAAAAATATTAAAACAAGTTATAGATAGTATAGGAGTTGTAAACATAGGGCAAACATCTTGAATATGGTGCTGGGGTGACTTACTGTATGCACACCTATATTACAAAACTACTGGTGTTTAAAATGCAATAAGGATTGGTAACTCTCCAGCCATAACTGAATTTTAGAGCAGTTGCATCTGCTAGGGGAATATGTAGCTGCCTTGGTGGAGGAGTTGGTTCACCAGGGAACAGGTTCCTTTGACGAGAGTTACAGTTGTGAGCTGTGTTGCAAGTTACTTGCCTAGACAAGATAAATGGTAATGGCCACAAAGAGCAGATTCTTGGATATAGGATGTAGGATATACTGAAAGGTAACAGTAATAAACATTTTCATTTTGGTCAGTTTTGATTGCTTCATTTATTATATTTAATTTACACTAGCAAAATGCAACTGTATATTGAGCAATTTAAAGAAATCATAGCTCTTAATGGGAAAAATCTAGCTTCTTTTAAAAAATTTTTTTAAATATTTTATTTATTTATTTGACAGAGAGCGAGAGAGAGAGCCCAAGCAGGGAGAATGGCAGGCAGAGAGAGAGGGAGAAGCAGGCTTCCCACCCAGGAGGGAGCCCAGTGTTCTCTCCCAGGGTCCCAGGATATGACCTGAACCAAAGGCAGATGCTTCACCGACTGAGCCCCCCAGGTGCTCCTAAAATGTCTAGCTTTTAAGTAACTCCTTTACACCCACTGGTATTATTGTTTTCAGGACAACTGTAAAGGTACAGCAGAATATGCTGTACAAGAATGTGTTTGAAGAGGGGCGCCTGCGTGGCTCAGTTGGTTAAGCGACTGCCTTCCGCTCAGGTCATGATCCTGGAGATCCAGGATCGAGTCCCGCATCGGGCTCCTTGCTCGGTGGGAGGCCTGCTTCTCCCTCTCTCACTCCCCCTGCTTGTGTTCCCTCTCTGGCTGTGTTTCTCTCTGTCAAATAAATAAATAAAATCTTAAAAAGAAAATGTCTTTGAAGAAAATCATCACAGCATTATGTCTTCGTCTCTCACTCCCCCTGCTTGTGTTCCCTCTCTGGCTGTGTTTCTCTCTGTCAAATAAATAAATAAAATCTTAAAATGTCTTTGAAGAAAATCATCACAGCATTATGTCTTCGTCTCCAAGAACATGTCAAGAGAACTACCTGCAACTAGATTTAAGATGTTACCTGTCCAAATTACCAACCTTAATCTTTCACTTTTTATTTCCTCATAGATCATCACTTTGCTACTCCATAAGGGACTCCTTAGAGCTTATAAACTTAAAAATCTTGAGAGTAGATTGATTCAGATGATCAGGCATTATGTCCCTCAATCATTTGATATTCTTTCAGCATAGTGCCTGCCAGTGTCTTCTAGAAACTGTGGAAATACGAAGGTGAATTGGACGTAGCAGCCCCACTCCAGGAACATATTCTTGGGGAGGGGGGAGAAGTGATATGGACACATCTACTTTTTACAAAGAGTAGACAGTATAAAAATAAGAAGTTTGGAGAACATATTATTACCGCCAGCTGGGGAGATAAGGAAGCTTTCCATGTCCATGATTGCCACCCCTGATTACACATCCAGTTCTTGGGGAACGCCCAAAACTCTCGGCATCTGAGTCTCACTTGCAGGTGCTCTGACTTAAGTGGTCTAGGCCAGGCTCAATCTTCACCAGTTTCTCAAGGCTCCCTAAGTGATTTTGACCTGCATCCAGGGGTGAGAACCACTGTTCTAGCCACTGTTGATAAGAACTGGGTGTTTTTTTACATTTTTTTGTGCAAAACATCCTATTTCTGATTAAAAAGAAAATGTCATGATGGAATAGCTTACATAGGTTTGTGTATAGTGGTATTGATCTGGATCAATTCATTTTAAATATTTCATCAAACACATCTTTTCCTTTGTGAGATTTTTTTTCCAAAGTGTATTTTTTAATTAGAGTAATCAAAGGCTTAGTTCCTCCAAGGCACTAATACAACAGTATTCATTAGTACATTGACTCTTTAAAAAAAAAATCTTGCTTATTTACAACAGATACAGATTTTATCTACCTTTAATTGTGATAAAGAAACAAAGTTGTAATATTCCTTCAAAACTCTAAAAGTTGATTGTCACTTGAAATTTAATTGTCAGGGAAAAAGCTACTATAAATAGCTTCAGAGGAGGAGCTATCCTGAAACTTGCTCATTATAATTGTGGAATATTTCAAAAACCATCTTGAAATTATCAAATTGGCTTGCTTGCTTTCTGTTGGCCTGATAACTCCTATGAAGAAATCCTTGGATACTAGGAACAATGTTGCCAAATGAAGATACTGTGAAAAGATTTCTTATTTTCTCCTAAGGGCACCTCATTAAGCAGAAAGCTTCCTGAGAACTCAGCCTATAGCATTCTGGAGAAACTAATGTGATGCCTTTTTAGAAATTGTCTAGTTTATTCTTTGTTATGGATTTTCTTCGACTGTGCAAAGCCTGGCTCATCTAAACTAATATTCTAACTCTCCTTCCTTAGTGGAATTGGAAGGGCACTCAAGACACTACCAAATCTAGGTATGACTGTGCATAAGTCTTATAATGTAAGCCTATTCTACTTTTTAAACTTTAGGATGTAATCCATGAAGAATGAATGAATAAACACATTGACAAGTAGACTTGAGAGGCACCAGGACCACTACGTAGTTACCTTTCCCAGTAGGATAAGTCTTGTATTACTGATGCTACTTTTTGTAGACATGAATGATAGTTTGTCAACAACTCTTCTATGATTTATTTCCATCCTAAGGATAAGTAATTGAGGGGAAATTTTTTTTAAGATTTTGTTTTGAATAATTTCTTCACCCAATGTGGGGCTCAAATTCACAACCCTGAGATCAAGAGTTGCATTCTTTACCAAGTAAGTCAGACAGGCACCCTGGTTGAGGAGAAATTCTGCTCTCCGTTGTAAAAAAGGTAGAAAAACTCACTTCTGGGGTATCTTAGAGAACCAATCCAGGTCAAAATAGTGGGAAAATTTGTATATGTATATATTTGACATTTTAGAAGCTTGTGGCAGAAAAAGTA